>JAUUEB010248821.1:0-13340 GCA_032362205.1 Clione limacina | reverse complement strand
GTTGAAAACAAGTTTATTAAATAAATAATCGTAGTTGCTATATTACGTTAGCATTACGCTGGAACAGCATAGGAGAGAGTGGGTCGCACCAATGGCAGTAAGGTTGAAACACCGTAAGGTCAATGTCATGGTCTTGAATGTAGTTATGTCCCATGTTAATATGGTCTGATTTTGGTTACGTCGCTTTAGGGAGGAACATGTATTCAAGATGACTAGTTACTAGTTTGTTAAACTGTTTGCAATGGTACGATCACGCTCTCGGCTTTGAATACAGGGCCATGGATTTGCATCCCATGAGAGCCGCATATGTTTTCAGATCCCATTGTAAATGAAGATGCAAGCGTTGATTTATCCATAGGGAAAGAGCTCTATAAAAGCTATTGTTCTACATATAGATAATGGAAGTATATTTTACTACAACTGAGGAGATTAATTCAAACATAAAACGGCGCTTAATAATTCTAAACAAATAGACAAGCCAAGTGAATAAATTAGTTGAAGTTTGTCTTTAAACTCATTGACCTTTGTCATTTGCTTATCCTGAATAATAAACGGTACCATACTTAACACCCTTTACGCTGATAGAGGAGCGAAACAAGTGCATTTTGAGGTTGAAGTAAAACAATAACTAGATATCCAGGAGATAACACTGTATTTATAAGTTGATATCAGAAAGGCGCTTTCCAATGTCAAAAACAATTGTCAACACTTACCTGAGAACGCTGTTTATCTTGAAAATACCAGATAACACGTAGGGTTTTCCAACGTCCGATCATTCTTTAACGTTATTTGATGTCTATAATTTTGCCTAGATTGGTATAAGCATCTATAGAATACGTGTATAAAACAACACAATGTCATAAATGTCTGCACTTAGAAACTTGATTTGTTTTGTGACATAACAGTACGTGGCTTTTTAACCACATGTTTCTATCACCCATCTCGTGTTTAAGGTATCCATAGCTCTTTCCTGACAATTACCAGTTAACTTGCCAGATAGCGATACAGTTTATTTACAGTTTCCGTCAAATCATTTCTAACTCTGATTTTGATCTTCTCTTTTTACATATTACGTCTATGGATAATGCCTTTTGACATAATATATAACATTGATAAATGGCAGCCATAAAAACGAGTACTTGCATAGATTACAAACTCGATCAAATCGTCACCTACAGAATCGTCATAAAGAGTTATATAATGATTTGATTAACTAATTTTTTATATGAAAATAGCATACATAAACCATTTTTGTATGTCTTAAAACGCGTCTGTTCAAGCCCATTTTAATGGATAAATGCACCATTTTGAAAGAAGCTTGTGTTTTTAGTCCTTTTTCTTGAATATTGAATAAACCGATCATTTTTTTTCTGTTCAGAAATGGTCTGGTTACTTTTGTCAAAATGAAATTTAATTTGATGAAATAGTAGGTACAAGTTTACAAGAAGAAACTTATGATAAAATACGAGAAATATAATATGATAAAAAACACAATATGGATTTAACCATACATTGTCTATTGAATTCTTAATGCTATCACCTCGATTATTCTGTTTTTGTGAGAATAAGGTATAACAACGTCATCCAAGACATCCACATTATCACAGGTTTTAACTTATTTACAAAGTGTTTAGTCTTTTTTCACAATATGAAACAATAAAAAACATAGTTGCTACGATTCCTCAAATCGTTGTTTGGATCCGGCTCCAACTTCTTGCAAAGTTATCCTCACAATTACACAAATTCCAAATCGACCGATAAAGAAAGCACAATTCTGTCAACAAAAATAATCGAATGAGGTCATTTCTTTTACTTCTAAATGTTCTACCAAAAGCAATCAAAGCACACAAACTAACGAAGTCTCCGTATTGTATTTGTAACCACCAATACAGATAAAAACGATTGACCTAGGGGAAAAACGAAAAAAACGACATGTTTAGGGGGCCGGGTGGAAAATAATGAGCGGCTAAGAGGGGCAATTGGCGTATGAATTTTTCTGTGTGATTCCGGCATTATACAAACAAAATGCCTTATTCAAAGTACATGAGCAAACATCATTTAAACTAGCCGTGGCGACAAAATAATGGCCACGCTAGGGTGCTTTCTCTTAGAACTCATAACAAGAGATATAAAAGCAAATGAAGCGTATTATATAATTTTGATCTAACTGCAAAGGGATGGGAGGAGTCAAAAAATATTTAGAAAAAAATTGATCACACTTATCACTTGTATACATCACTAATTTCCTTTTATATGTTTCTACTGATTAAACGCAATTATATTGTAAACTCAAGTGGTATTTTTTTCTTTATCTCATCAATCGTACACATCTCTCTAAAAAAATATAAAATAGCTAACCCATGTAACCACACTAATAGAAATCAACCAATCAGGGTGAACAAATAAAAAGAAACGGGCATGAGAATAATTTAAAAAAAATCAATAGTGCCAATTTAAGTGATTAGAGACGGTGTCACAATATTGACTATCTCAATACAGAAACATCGTTCTTTATTTAGTATTGATATTTTCTCCATCATGCCTTTTGTGAAGAAATGTGGCGCGCTTTCCCATGAGAATTAAAATGGCCCTTAAATCACGTTATAGAAGTTTACGCCTTACTAGCATTTAATATCGTTTTCATTCTAAAGGATTATTTTGATTGGCTTTAATGTATCAAACGTTTTAACTTTATAAAGACTTTTAATTAACTTGTTCTATCGGTTTGTATTGAGACAAGCTCAGTTAGTTTTGGTAGACAATTAAGTGGTAACAAATCGATAGTTGCCTTATACAAGTTTCTATTTTTCTGAATCGATTGTCAATAATCGCTATTTTTTCTATTCCTCCTTGCACTTCAGTGTTTCCTTTGTACTCTTCTACAAATAGATTGGTTGGTTTGTTTAACTTTTGTAATTCATAACAATAGCAGAAAAAGTAAATAACAGGTAGAGAAAAAAATGGTAAAACAACAGTACCTTTTAAAATATGAACGATCTCTTGCCGACACGAAAGTTTTGTTACTTTTAGATTTCGGTTATCAAAATAGTTTAATGTTTATAATCTCGCGTGTCTTGAGTCTTTTATTAAAAGATTGAAGTGGAGGCACGGACTTTACATACTGTAGAAGATATTGATGAAATAGAATTGTTGAGATTCAAAGAAATAACTAGATGCAAATAGTCGGTGACAAATTGAAATAAAAGAACGATTCAAGTCGCAAACAAAATGTTAATGAAAGGAGATTCTCAAGAGAAGTTGGATGAAAAAACATCGATCTGATACTTTAAAAATAGTTAATGCGAAAAGAAAGCACTGAAAAGAAAAAGATGGATTTCTTTGATAACCAACCTCTACAAACCTCTACAAATAGAAGCAACCTCAACTCATTCAAGAACAAAACTTCCATACAGATAAAAAACAATATTGGTAAGTCCTACTTTCAAAGACTTGAAGTTATCAGCGAGAAACGTAAATAACGTCTTCAAATCTGCGAGTTTTCTAAGTATCTAAACAGAGGATAAATAAACCAAACTCTCTATGAAGGGTACTAGTTATAAATACTCTGTTTGATTGAAAACCATCTTTTTTGTTTAGGGAGTTTCGAGATCGTTCCTACGTTTTAATTTCTTGGTTCAATGGCTTGTCGCTTTTTTTTCGTTTGCCTCTCTTGTTTTGTTATGGAAGGTTTTTTGTTAACGTCCCACACACTTTCGCCCATGCCCCTGTTGTGTTGCTTTAAGTCCCGGGGCCAGGAGACATTTTGCCCTATAACGGCATTACAGAGCAAGGTCAGATCTTTCAGTTTGGAATGCAATCAAATAAAGTTGAAGGCTTCTAAATATGTGATCTAAATAGCAAATTTCATACTTTCATCATATCTGTAAATATTGTTTATACGCTGAAACCACTCTACAAAGTTGTCCAAAAGTAGGGCTGTGATATATTTCCCTTTTGAAAGATAATATATTATCATTAGATTTATTTAGATTGATGAATAACAAAACATTAAGCAAAGCACTTCATTCAAAAACTAGTTTTATCGACTATCATCCCCGCGAGCTGGTTAAATTTATTTTGCTACAAGTTCTTATATCAATATTCGTGAGGTACCTTTGAGTGCTTCAATTATCCTTCATCTGCTGATTAGATCCTACATTCATAAAGAAATACATTTAAAGTAGAAATAGAGTTTACATGGCAATAGAAATGCAACATGTATCAAGTTTATCGACTTCCCATTATCAATTTTAGTTGAAATATTCTTTGTTAATCGCATATCTATTTACCTTTGAAAAGATAATACATTCTCTAGGCTTAATTCATATTAATAAATAACAAAACTTTTAGAAATGTAATGCACTTATAAAAATACATTTTTTTATTGTATTAAAATTGGCACAAAGATTGGCATTTTTTTCTAAATCTTCAAAGTCGGTTATAGCAAGAAAAATAATCAAGAGTCAAAAAATAATTTGCAGTTTTTAGGTTTGTTTTTGCCAATAGGTACAATCGATGATAGCCTTGTGATCATTGGCTTGCTTTCATTATTAATATAGGTTACAATTCACAAAGATTTACTGATAAGGGTTATATTATACGTTCATATTTTTATAGACTAGCTGGTTGTCCTCATTATGTTTTACCGGAATAAAGTAGACGGTTTTACCTGGTCGCCCTCAAAGTTAGTCCTAACTCTATATATTTTCTCTCGGCTTCGCCGATAGAGACTCTTTTGCTGGAGGATTTCACAAAACTTTATTTATTTTCAGTAATATCTTTATGCCAGTGACTCGGTCGTACTCGCACTCTTAAATAAAGTACAATTCTTGGTCAGGGCGATAATAGAGGACTCACGTTTCGTATGAACTGTATGTGTTGTGCAAAGTTCGGAAAGGTGCTTTCACATAATGATATGTCCTACACCATGCTATTTTTAACCTCATCAATAAAATCATGTGTAGAACGGGAACACGAGTTAAATCATAAATAGTTTTCTAAAAGCATTCGACCATCTTTATATTAACGGTACTTTTCTAGGGTTAATTGTATGAAAAACAAATGCTTTTTTTTACACACCACATTCAAAATCCTAGATACACCTTTGCGGTCTACCAAAAGAAGAATACAAGACAAAAGCTAGCGGGGTCTTCGTAAAAATATTTGTAACGAACCATTATAAAGGACTCCCCGACTTTATGCCTTTAGATCGTCGCTTTTTACCAATACCAAAACTCAGACGATTTTCCTTCTTGGTAATGCCGCTTGGTGCGATTATCTTCTTCTCCCTGTTTGCAAATCTTAAATACGCCCATGCGTTATATCAAGAGACGGAAACAAAACACACGTTTGTAACCATTATCTATAACATGTTGCTATACAGCACGGAAGATGTGATTTTATATGAACGCAACTATTGGAATACTCCCGTTCATTGTTTTAAGTGCGTATTCACCCCGGAAGATTTGAATAAGTATGATGGCAACTTTATGTGAAGACGACGATGGAAAATGTATACAAATACGTAACAAAAGCCGAATGTATGTCGACAAAAGAAAAAATTCTTCTTGCCATGCCAGACAGGTGATAACAGCCACGTAATAGAGGAGAGGGAAAAGGTAGGGGGTGGACGTCAGAGCGCAACAAAAACAAGCAATTGCACCCTGGGACCGAGGATAGGAAGAAACTCCTTGAAACCCAGAGTATCCCTTAACAACAAGGTGGGTACAAATCGAAGAATGTACTAATTCACACGAAAAGTTAACGGTACTTCTGGGTATATCTACAAACAAATTCCAAAGATCTTAGTCAATTCAGTCAAACTGTGACTGTTATGCTGATGCAAAATACACACAGCCACATACACCCACGTTTAATTATGAAGATTCATAACCACTGTGAATCAACCATAAGTCGTATGTAAAATGTTCAGATAATAGATGCACTGCAATGGGTTTGAACACATTAAAGAAAAGACGAATATGTATCTTGATATTATACTGAACGTGAGATAACGGTGCATGAGCTAAATTATTTATACTGGTGGACCCTTGGTTAATGATGTAAACAGCGTATGTTTCAATATTACTTAATAATTAAGAAGTCGATACACTTGATTGAAATGAGTGGCCCATTGTGTACCAATTACATGACAAGGCCTGATTGGAACTTTAATCATTATTAATTAGAAAGAAGTGACGCCTACAGTGAACATCGACCGGTAAACTGTAGTTCTTGACGCATTCTCCACCAGACAAGCAGACAGACCAGACGTCGATAGTGGTTCCAGCATGATGGGGCACCATCCACAATTTTCAAATTTGACAATCCAGTGGATCTGTGACCACTTCAAAGTAAAAGTCACCTGTCGACCCATGGACAATTCTTTGGCCCATGCAGCCAAACCTACCCGTCTGTCTGTCTGTCTGTCTGTCTGTCTGTCTGTCTGTCTGTCTGTCTGTCTCTCTGTCTCTCTGTCTGAATAAAATTCAAAATATTTGCATAATTTTGTTATTCTAAGTACCAATTTAGTATGTTTTTTAATCATATATGTTCAAACTACAGCTCAATCCATCCACAGACTTTTGAGGAAATCAAGTCACAAGCAAGCACAAGCATACGTGTACATAATAAAAGACAAAGGGATGCAAATCTTTGAGTAGTTGGGCATATTCACTTTTAAATTTTTTATACATATTCAAAAGTCATTCATAGATTTGTTGTACGAGTATTAAAGATATGTTGATTTTTGTTCGGAATGGGGTAAGTAAACATTATTGCATAAAAAAGAACAATGTAATTGTTATTTAAATTTTCATTGTAAAGAATCCGACTAGAAAATATGTTACAATTATATTTTATAGCAATTACACATATACAAATCTTTGTTGTCGGATTTTTTACAATGGAAACTTTAAAAAAAACTTTATAACAGTTTCCTTTTTGGCGCGAAGCTCAATTACCAAATTTCTATATGAGATATCTTTTAAAAACATTTAAGCATTGAAATCAGATGGAGAAGTTTGCCATTGGACACTTTCTCCTTCTTTTATTTATTCAAACGGTTGGGGCATATTTGAGAATAGAGAGGCGTATATCAAGGCTTTTTAAACTTTGTTGGGAATGTTGGCGCGAAGCCCCTTTCTGCTGGGGTGAACTTTTTTAAATAACCTTTTAGTCTTTCGATATTTTTTTCTTTTTGTAATTCTTCATTACTGCGCCATTACCAACCGCGCGAAATCCCTGAGTTTTGCAAATCATTATATCTTTTAATGGCTTTTATGTATTTGAAAACTTGGGGGGGGTTGTATTTTGATACCTTCTTCTTCTTCGTCTTCTTTTGAGCTATTTATTATAGGAAATCGGGTAGCACCGACGTGATGAAGTCGCTAATATAGAATATACAATTCAGAGTATATTGGTATAGATATACGAGGTAATGTGGGAATTAGTTGATAACACGCGGTTAAACTCTTTCAAAAACTGTTTTAAAACGGGTAAGCTGCTGATGACGAAAACAATAATAGTTAGAGGTGAATGAACGAGTTTAGGTTTTATTTTTTCCAGAATGATTATACTAGCAGACAATTAAAGTTATCTTTGGTGTCTCGTCTTGGTGTCTTTAAAGCTTTCATAGACTCCATAATTTGTAATATCATATCCTCAATTATGTAAATATTCTTTAGACTACTAACACCTTAATCCAAGACCACGACTGTTTGCGACTCATCCCTTTTTGTGTGAATCTTCACACTAAGAAGATATTTGGAACGTCTTCGTTTTATAAATCGCGTTCAGTATAAGTGCAATCTTCTTTCATAAGGGTATATTTGCGTTCTTGGATTTTGTCTTGAAAAATAAATAACTGTAAAAGTCAGTAATGGATTGAATATTAAACTCAAACTGATTCATATTTCGAATGTTGATGAACTTTAAAATCGTATCAACATAAAATTGCAATGTTGAGTTTATGTTTGTGTATTGGCAGCTTAAAAACGACTGTATTTTATACAACTTATTTCCATTCATCTTGGATCTTTCAATTATTACGTATGCCTTTTTAGTAAATTTACCTCTAATACAGAGATAAGGATATGTTTTTGTGAGTCATGAGGCTGGCATACATTTAACATAAAAATCCGTAAACTTCAGAATTACTATATTATGTACAAAACAGCTCTATTAAAAAGGCGTCAAACGGATTGACCCGAACAAGGGTGAAAAACAAGAATATTATCATCTTGATGTATTCTGACATTTCAGCTTGATGCTGTATAACTGATGAATGAGAAACTTGAAGATATAAGAAATAACCTCTGTGGACGAGTCCTCAGGGGAAATAGGAAACACGTTAAGAACTCATTTCACCTTTCGCGAAGATTGATGTCTACCTTTTTTAATACCTTTGGGTCTTTTTTATTAAGAAGACTCCCTTTGCACTTGAGAGTAACATATGGATGATTTTGTGTTTTGCTGATTAGTTTTTATCTTACATAAATGTAAATTATTATGTTATGTGAGTTCCAGTATAATGAAGTTTTCATTAGTATTAAGATATTTTATTTTAGGAGTGTTTGAAGACTCAGTTATGGCGAGGTATCAATGAAGAATATCAAATAAAGCAGAGTCAACAAATATACACACCGAACTACAATTGATCCTGTATAATCAAGGTTCCCATGATGCATGACAAAAGTGCTGACATTTAAAATGGTAACCATACATCTGTGCTTAGAAAATGACACTCAAACATTGATAGTAGCTAGATCATTACAGTTTTGATATGAAGCTTGCTATTGTTGTCAGTGATGTTTGGATCATGGATTCAGTTATGAATGTAGTTGTCCTATATAGAGGTTCACTTTTAGCTGGTTGACTGGATATCATATTATTCATTGATAGGCATTTTTGTTGCCTGACCTGATGTGACAAATCGGCTAAATTACTTGAATAAAAAATTTGAAAAATTATATTTTTTCATAAAAATTGCAATACAATGTATTTGGGTTAACATTTATAAGTTCTCAGAACTTAATACGAAAAAGAATGTATAATGTACAATCTTTCAAGAACGTAAGCAACAGAAATATTATGAGAGGCCGCATTCGTTTTAGTGTAATAGTTAATGGCGTTTGATAATCTTCATATTTTTTTTCTTAAATTGTTTTTAATTTCTCGTATTATCCAATCCAATTTTGAGAAGAAAATATATCGATTAACAAAAAAGACTAATTATTGTAAAAACTCTCAACGTAAAATTGTTCAAACTTCGATATAATTATCAATCTGGCACCATGTAGCATTAGGAAGATAAGATTAATGTATAATTGGATACCTGTGTTTTATCAGGGTTGGTGAACAAAACATACCTACAAGTAACACAAAGATGAAATGGTAAAGGTAGGTAGGTATGAGTCGGCAAGCTCAACCTCAAAGTGGAGGATCGGGATCAGAGTATGAGTCACACCGCAGCTTGTACGTCGGAGGCTGAATGTTACTTAAACCACAGCGGTGTATCCAACTGATGTAGGTAGTCACCGTTCAGGGGATTTGCCGTTCTGCAATGTTAGTTAATTTTCAGGCAGAGCCTTGTCAAGCATCATGCCTCACGGCTGTTTGACAGAAGATATTTGGTTGGGCAAGATTGATGTCGAAAGTGGAGGATTGGTATCAAAGTGAGAGTCAGAGGCTGAATATACCTAAGACTTAAACCATAGTGATGTATCAGTCATGTGGCGCATAGCTTCCTAACCATCAATCCCAACAGGTCACAGGTCACAGGCAAGTTTTAATCTTTTGTCAGGCATTGTAACCTTAAACGTGGCTACCGGTCAGGATGTAGATGACAACATTTATTATACTCAAACGGCTTACGCAAAACAACTACACATCTATACATGTATACAAACACATTGATTAAGTTTCAGTTCGATTGAGTCAAATTAGTGGCTGTAATCGTATTGCATACACATATTCCAGCCAACCAACCACAAACAAATACATAAACAGATTGTGAATTTTATTATGGATGATAAACTTTAATCAGTCTGCCGTCCTGCAGGGTTAGTGCATAACCTCCCGACCATAGGCAGTGGTCTTTTTCCAATGGGCTCTGCATTATTGCAACACAGATTGGTAAACCCAAGGGGCCAACAGTCACAGGAACCTGTATAATCTTCTGCCGGGCTTCGTAGCCTTAAAATGGCTACTGACCATCATTAAGATCTGTGTCAGGTGGCGTGGACACTGATGAGTATGCCAGAGCGGGCGGTCCTGTTGGAGTCCCGGTCGTAATCTTAGTTTATATAACATATAAATTGTAGTTTTTACAGATATTTCAAACTATTTGCTATTCTTATATTCCAAAATAATACGAAACAATTGGTGTTCCAAATGGAATAAACTAATAAACATACCATTGGAATATCAGAGAAAACAAAACGAAAACAATCTTGATCGGCCTAGTTATATTATTTTGATTTATCTTTCTCATTCATAATAACAGGTCTCGCATCCATGAATTGGAACTTTGCAGTTAGTACTTATGAATATTCTAGTAACCTGCATATATATATTCTGCATGTTAGAAAATAACAAGTGAACTCGTTGTCAAATGTGAAATATATAAATGACAAATTATGAATATGTATATAGTTATATAAAAAAGAAAAGCTAGAGTGAAAATATATCGTATAACAACCCGTTTCAGATCCAAAATGCTATAAATTTGCACCCTTTTAACTACTCTCAAATGTCGGCCATTGATTTGATGATATCTAAGGAACTTCAAGATGGTTGAGATGGTTGTGCGGTTTTTATTTAACCATATGTAATCTTAATTGTCGAACTTTTGTGTTTGTCAATTTGCGTTTTCCTTATATAACATAGGTTTTGATTAATTTGTGAAATAATAATAGTAGTTGGAATATGAAATAAAAGAAACAGAACACTTTTGTCTTTTGATATGATTTTTATTTATTTTTTTGTATTTTAATCAAATGGTCGAAATTTTCCAAACGATAAAGCATTGTTTATTTAGTGTCTAGTTTCACATTCGCGGCCTTGTTTAGGTAAGATGCATGAGATAAGTTAAACGAAAATGTGAATCAATTGCAACTAGTTATTTTTAAGGTGTCAATATTAATTTAGTAAATCATTCTGCACGCGTTTCCGCTTATATCTAACATTAAATTTCAACGAGAAAAATAATGTCATGATAATAGCAAAGTGTCAGTATAACATCATTCGGAATCTAAAGAGAATGATATGTTTGCACTGAATTTTTCATTGGTTCTATGCAAATCAGAAAACATCGGGTCATGAAGTTCTTGGATACAAACTTGGGTGGTTCATTTTTAAAAATGCTTTCAGAATACACTTCAAAGTTTCAAAGAAGGCATCGGTTCAGTCTAATGAGATTTTTAAAGTGGTTAGTCTGGCTACTTTAAAGAGCTTTTTCAAAACAGAAAAACAGAAAGATAGAGGACGAAAAGATTGATGGGTACTGTCTTCGATATGGCAAGTCAGTCTAACTTCAGACATTTTGCTAGTAATCTAAAAACTTGAACTCTCTTTTGCCATTCAGAAGTTCAAACTATATTTATCTATATCTCCCTGATGAACAAATATCTTCCCAGATTTATCTGGCTTCTTTGAAGAGCTCATGGAAAACACAAAAACAACTGTCTTAGATATGGCATGTCAGTCTAACCTCATTAATGAACACACATTTGCCATTCTCAAGTTTAAACTATATTTGATCCGTCCTCATTTCAGTCTATCTTTCCCTGGTGTACCAATGTCTTCCAAGATGTATCTGGTTACTTAAAGAATTGATGCAAAACAAAAACATAAAAAGTGAGTTTTAGGACAGAAAGATTGATCGGTACTGTCTTCGATATGGCATGTCAGTCTAGCATCTGACGTTTTGCTAACAGTCTAGAGTATTGAACTCTGCTTCGCTATTCTCAAGTTCAAACTATAATATTTGATCCGTACACTATCTTTCCCTGATGTACCAAAATCATCCCAAATGTATCTGGTAACTTAAAGAATTCATGCAAAACAAAAACATAAAAAGTGAGTTTTAAGGACAAAATATTGATCGGTGCTGTCTTCGAAATGGCATGTAAGTCTAACCTCAGACGTTTTGCTAAAATAGTCTCAAGTATTCAACAAGCTTTTTAGATTGGGTCCACTACGTTTCTGCCATAAACACATTCTTTACTTTGCTGTATATCATATTTTCGGTGATATGATGTCCATTAATTCGTTAAATAAAGTGTAATATCTCAGATGCTGATTTTTCGGTCGATTATCTATATTATTTGACAACATTTTATATAAACTTCTTATAAGTTCGTTAACCTCAATATAAAAAAAGATACGATAAAAAGGCGACTCAGTTCATATTTGTTTTCGGTTCTGTGTGGCGCTGAGAACTGTAATTTGCACGCCATGCCTTGTCAATCATTTTTCATTCCACTTCGTTCCGCAGTATGTCTCTTGAAAATACACATGTGTAGCAATGACAAACCGGTTGGCTGATGGAATAGGCTATTTATCATGTCACGGTCATTTTCCAAAAAAAAAAAGATGCAAGCAATATATCATGATATGTTTTTTTCGTTGAGCTCGCCCAGTCTAAAGGGCCAATCCCACACTCTTTACTTTTAATTCATCTTTCTCGGCATTCAGATCAAACTTGTATTATAGCAGACTTCTTAATTGGGGATTTGTTTTTCTTTTGATGAATGATTCAATCTTGGCAGTCAAAAGCATGATCAGATCGTTCTATATTATAATCATTTTACACGATTAAGCGCTATGACTCGGTGGTCTAGACATCGTACTTTTCAATCAGGTGACATGATGTCTTTTGCTTAATCTTTGATTTTGGATGGATTATTAACAAAAAAGTTCGCTCACAGATTGACAAGCCGGCATCGTGTTACATGTGTAAGTGACCGTACATGATGAAATGTTTTTTTTACGCAAATGAACCATATCTTCTGTGGTAGACAGGATCAATAATGGATCAAGACTGGATAAAGACCAAATTAAGACGGAATTAAGACAGTATCAAGCAGCAAGTCCTCCTTAAGAAATACTTTGATTTGTGGTAACTCTTTAACTATTCGGTTATGTTTAAATAGTATGAATAATTACCAACAGGAATAAATGTTGTTTTTTTAATAACTGCATGTAATGGAAGAATCAAGTTGTCTATGTGTTCATTCTTACTTAACATGCGTTTTATTACAAGAACTAGAAAAAATGAGTACTCGTAGAGAGTACTACCCCGATCACCAGACACAAAGGGACATAACTCTGTCAAAACT
>JAUUEB010248710.1:0-13341 GCA_032362205.1 Clione limacina | reverse complement strand
ATTTGTGTGTGTTACTGTATTATAATTATTAATGTATAAGTTGTTTAAAAAATAATACAGAATTAATAGTAGGTGTTACCTTTCTTTTGCCCGCCAGTATATTTTACTTGATTATTTTTCTTTACATATTTTATTTGTCAACAAGGCCTTAACCGTCGATCTTTTTATTTTATATGATGATCAAGTTGTTTTTTAATTCATACCTACACATTGATACAGCAAGTTTTCAATTTACAAGATATAACAGTGGGAGAGGGGGGTGAACTACAACCGTGGTAGGTATACATATGTAGCATTTTACCAAAATGTCGGATACAAATATTGCAATAACATTTAAAGCACAACAAAATCGTATTGATTTATCGAATGAAATATAGTAATTGTATTTGACCTCTTTCCACAGAGAGTGAGCTGCTGTCTTACCCTATTGTATGTGACAATGTTGGCGAATGCCATGTTCTACAGATCTCCATCTGATGAAGAGGACACGTCCAATACAATTGCCTTTGGACCTTTCTCTATCTCACCTTCACAGGTCAACGTTTTTACTTTTCTTTAATCTCTCTCTTTCTCTCTAATAGAAACCGAATATAAAAAATGTTATAATAACAATTGTTCATCTGAATGTGCCAAATGCAACAAAAAGAAGCTAAACGAATGCTTATCATGTAAGTTATATGAGGACTGGTTCTAACGAGCATTTATTTAGAATATTTATTGGGCATGAACTTAAACATATAGTTTTATTTGTCAGATATAACATGCTGAGACATGAAGTATTCTATTAGGTATAGACATTGACTGCCTGTTACGCCTTCAATTGTATTTAGAAATGAAAAATTATATGTATCAGTGCATTAAGGTGGTGACACTAAATTGTGTTATAAAGAATACAGGTTTTGTTTAGTTGTCTATTAAACTACAAGAAAATCAAAACAATCGACATACTAACAAGGAAATTCAGAAATGAGTGATCTCACCCAAATTACCTGTCTGAAGATTTTTTATATTAGCAAGCATTCAAAATGGAAAGGACTTTTCACATACTTCTTTTTTTATTTCGTATACATCAATATGATAAACACTAAATCTTTTGTTTTCACGAAAGTCACAACAACAAACACAAAATCAGATAATAATAAAATGATTAAAAGAATATAGTTTGTAGCACACTCTCAACATTTCTTTTCCTATTTTCACCAGATCTTTATTGGCATTGTCAGCAACTTTGTTGTGTTTCCTGTCAATTTTCTGATAATTTTCATGTTCCGTAAGTCTCGGCCTCATCATAAACGTATTTCAAGGATTGATCAAGCCATAAAGGAAATACAGACTCAAAATGGTGAAGCCTCTATTAAAGACGTCGATCCAGAGGTTTGTTTGTACCGAGAATAATTTATTTCATTATGTAAGATGTCTCTATTTAATCTATTTGTAGATCCTTAGCTTGGACTTTTCGGTCATTTTTGTGTGGCCCTAGTCTTTTGTTTAAACTTTAAAAATTTGGGGAAAAAACTATGGCTGTGTTCCTTAAAGGAAACCATAGACAAATCATTTGTAGCATTTGTATACACGCAGATTAAAACATCGATCTAAAACTTAAATATACAATAATGTTATCGCTGATTCTTTGAAATAGTTATCTAAATCTTGATGATATACTTGATGAACATCTCTTAAGTATTTTTAACATCCAGGTTAGCAGTATCTTCAGTGTGACCAAAAGTCCTAATCCAAATGATCCACAAGACACTACAAGTTCTTCTAGACCACAGACTGCCAAGAGTGAGATTTCCCAGTCAAAAAATCCGCTTCTAAAAAAGAAGAAAAAGGTTAATTTACATCAAATTTAGAAATTATATCATTTTTTCTGGTAATTTACAAAATTGGTCATTTATATTTATATTTTTGATCTATTTTTTGTTCTTTTATGGACCATTCTTAAAAAAAAGCTTTGGAAACATTAAGCCTTTTTGGTATCCGGCCTTTAGTTCTGAAAAGCTATGACAAAAGTATAATGGTATGTAAGTTAACGTTCAATCTCTTAGTTTCGAATAATACAATTTCTTGGAATTAAGTGCATCATTTGATTTCCTTAATCAATGATTATGAAGAATGAACAATCATTTGGGCACCCTAAGAAGGCGTGAATTTCACAAGAATTTGGCACGCTTAGGCTAAGTGAGCACATTTTATTACGTCATTCAGACCTAAAACGGTAATATGTCCCCCAAATCCAAAACCTGTACTGCATTATGCAAAGTTCACCTAGTTTTCTATGAAGTTGGCATCATTAATTGTCTTTATAGCACTACTATGACTTTATAAAAGTAGTAATTTTGTATTTCGTCATACGTTTAAATGTGTTCATGTTTATCAATGTGTAATTTTATTGATTGAACCAGCTTCCATTATGTTTATTTTGTTGTAACCAATAATTTATTTTGATTCATATGTATATATCTATGACATGAAACCTGGAAATTTGGTAACCTGTTTACAGTATATTGGTATTTTTTTGGGACACTGACCAGGGAACACTGTTCTTTAAAAATATTTTTAATTGTACTTGCCCAACACGATATATACTTTGCTTCCTTTGGAAGCCAGATGGATCAAACACAAACACTTCAAGTTTACAATCCTGTCCATAAGGCAACAACAAACTAAACAGGGGGAAATAACGAGTCAAGTTCCACCGTGAGCTCAATTAACATCAACTGACTTTGTTTTCTCAGAAGTTTGAGCTGCCATGGTATTGCACTATCATTGCTTGGGTCATCTTGTGGATCACCACTGTGGGAGCTGGTGCGATGGTCCTCTTCTATGGCATCAGTTTTAAGGATGATGTTTGCAAAAAATGGATATCTTCTATGTTGGTTTCTTTCTTTATGTCTGCATTCATCACTCAGCCTATCAAAGTAAGCAACTTTTTTAATTGGGGTAGGCTGCTTGATTACTGAACATAAACCAGTATAAATTATTTATTAAATTCATGAACAAATTTAATGAACAGCTTTAGCCCTTCTCTTAAGCAAATGTTGTTTTTTTATAGTTTTGATACATGAACAACTATCAATAAACATATCAGTTAAAATAGGTGTATAGCAATTTTAGCTAACAATAAATTTATTTCAATTTGGCTTTTTGTATGGCATGGACTCACGAATCTACTTATTAGATTGAGCTAAAATAATCCCTGCAGGAGATCACATGAAGAACATCTGGATTCAAACTTATCTTCACTATTAACTGGGCAAAAACAGTTAATTCGTCTGTTTATGTATCCATTCATAGATAAATGTATCATATGAGTATGATTTAAATGGCCATTCTTTGAAATTCTTACAGAACATATGTTTTATGGTGATTTTGTCGTTATAATATTATGAAAACACTCTAGCTCACTAGATAGTGCGTCTGGTTACCAATCGGATGTACGGGGTGCAACGATATATCTTTTGTTATATTGAGCTTTAATTCTATAATACCCGTAAAGTACACATTTTCTTGTTTTGATCTCATGTCATTACACTTATTTTATTCTAGGATTACCATCAGAGGAAGAGGGAGTAGAAATTGTGCCAACTACTGCATTATTTTGATTTAATTGCCCGGTTTAAGCAATTATGCTTGTTGGTCGTCAATCATGACGTAGGCAACGTTGCAAAAAAAAATAATGATGAAGGAGTACTTTTATGGTTTACTAAATTTTTAAGAAAAAATATTGATTTAATAATGCAGTTTTTTGATATATCTCTTTTCTCATTTTACAGTTGTATTCTTAAGATATAATTATAGAGTATTTAGTAACATGTAAAGGATGACACAATAACGGTGTGATTTATGTATTTTACAGGTGCTTCTCTTTGCTATCATACTGTCTTTAATCATCAAAAATCCATCAGAGGAGGAAGAAGAAGATGAAGATGATGAAGAAAGTCCACTCATCGACAATGACTGTGATCTCCTTCATGCTAGTATTGAAGATGCCAATGGTGAGAGATCACATTGTTGTTTCTGAAAGTAACTGCATTTCCATTGTTTTCAGTGCAGGCGATTTTTTAAAACAAAAACCTGACTTTAATGCCGGTAGAATTATGATCATGTTTACTGGCAATGATTTATTCTCCTTGAATCGTGAAACATATACTCAGCCCCAGCAATCAAAGAACATTCATAAATGATCCAATTATATTTTTATAAAAACTTGTGTTGTGTCTAAAAAATAAATGTGTATGCCCCTGGAAATGAGTCGTATACCTATGCTACTTTGCCTGAAACGTATTTTTATACCTCCTTAATAACCTGCATAATATCACAATTAGACCAGACCCAAATGATGTGATTAAAAAGTTCTAGCCTGCCCAAAATTATCATGTAGTTAAGCTCGTGTGGAAATAATTTGTCATGTCTCCTTTGCTGATTGTTAACGGCAAGTTATGTTTTCTAATTCAGCCTATGAAGCAACACGTCCAAAGAAAGTTGGCTACAAACCACCAGACCCGGAGAAACTTGAGATACTCAGAAAAAAACGACTCAACGAGATCAAGATGTGGTCTATAATTAAAGAGGTGAGCAGCTACTTTATTGCTATTTTCGATAACATGACACAGTGATTCACTCGAGGCGTGGTGACCTCGATGTAACACATCTGTCTCACATGGCCCTTGTTAAAATCAGGCCAGTGACTCGTGTTTGATGCCAATTACCCCTGGACTTAATTTTTTGGTTTGGATGTTAATGTGAGACCCTACATAAGACATTCATAAGACGCTTAACACTCACATGAACACACTCACATGAACACACTCACGCACTAGCTCATTCATTAACTTACAGTGAATATCTGACTTTTGACAAAAACATCGTTTGACCAGGTTATAATTTTTGCTCCCCCTTCATCCTCCTTGTACCAACTTACCCTTTCTAAAAAAAAAAAATTTGTTTTACAATAACTTTTCACAACAGTTAAGAATAGTTTCACTGTATGTTATTCTTCCTAAAGTAAAGTTAAACAAATAGACGGAGAGCCAGCGACACGTTATATGTGTTTGTTGACGACGGTATATGTTTTGGTATAGGGTAAAATCTAGAGCATTCGAAACAGATTTTCTTGTGGTTCAAAACTGTGAACCTTTGGAGTTATTGGCTTTTAGTGAGAACACCAAGTACACATTCGTACTCAGTAAAAAGTTATTTTAATTAACCCATTATACATACAAACATCTTGTTTTCAGCAGTTAATCAGATATATATTTAAAATGTGTCTGGTATCAGAAAAAAGTTAGTGTGATCATTCGTCAACCCACAGTAAGTTATAAAGTCATCATATCTTTTCACGCCGGTGCTTGATTCAAAGTTAGGCTGCCTGGTTTTATTTTCTGAGGTCCTGGTCGGTACACGTGTGTCCCTCGCACTCCAAACTTGACTGGTTTCGTAGTCATACTCAATATATTGGGTATATTCTTGAGTTGAGTTATTTGTCATAGCAGTATATCCCTGGGCGGACAGCAGACTCGTCTGCTGGTCTGCTGTTCTACTCGGGGCTATACGGGCCATTATCATGCGCTCACAGAGTTTGTAAAGTATGCGCAGGAGAGAGATGTAGCGGTAGCTCTTTATTTTATTTTGGTCTTTCCATGGTTTTAGTAGGGCTACAACTCTTTCTGTACTCCTAAGCTTGTGTATTTTTGCAGGATGTTGCGCAAAAGTTGCAACAGGTTAGTATTCAGTCTGGTGTGCTTGTGCCGACCTGCTGTAATACCTCCGTTGTGATTCCGTCAAGTCTTTTGGCGTTCTCAGATGTGAGATAAGACAAGGCTCCTTAAATTTCCCTGTTTGGGTCGAATTGGTCTTCGCTCTCTTGTAATGTGCGATTCATTTCACACTGGTTATAGCTTAGATACCCTCTCTATTTTTATTACTGATTTTCTTTTTCGGAGCAATTGGTTTGGCACTTCATTTGGTGTATCTGCAGTCAATTTTTTCCATTATTTAGTATCTTTATTACAGCCGAAACTTTCTTGCTGTAGTGATTCATGTCTGTCAGTCAGACACAACTAACAACAAAAATACCGTATTATGTTTTACTCGCTGGCTGCAGTGTAGATGTTGTTAATAAGTGTTTCTATCTTAGAGATATGATTGACGCGATGGTGACACTTAATCAACCTCTGCCACTCGAGTGCTCTGTAGTTTGAAGAAGTTCAGTGACCTATCACTCCTTCATGGACTAAGATTGATAAAAATGCTGTCTACAAACATATTTTTTTTAAGTTTGATGAATAAAGTAGCTTGCATCTTGTATGTCTCTTTCTGTGAAACCAGGACTGCAAAAGTAGATTTACTCACTAGAATGAAAATTATGATCAGCTATACGTGTGGTGATTTCTCAAGAGATGAATACTCAAGTAAAAACTACAACCCAATGTTGGGGTCACCCCTGTTGCAAAGCTAAAGTGTCGAGGCTTCGTTAGTATGACCACGTGACAAAAAGGCGTGCAGCTGGCGAAATAGTTCAAAACCTGTGTGTTCTAGGAAATGTTAATGAAATATAATTCGTGTCATCGTGCATCGTAGTTTTGTGTTAGCATTTGAGAACTTGTAAATTTAAGAAAAAGGTTGTTTTTCATTCTTTCAACATTTGAATAATCTGATGATGACTTAAATCAGATTTTTACCATTAGACTTTATCTGTTAAAATAAAGGTACCGTGTACTACTATTTTCTCGTATAATATGAATACACTGACAAGTCTTTTTTTAACATCCTAAAAGTTCCAGAAAACAATATTTTAATCTTTTATTATTATCATTATTATTGCCATTATTGTATTTCAGATCATTCTTTACTCCTTCTTCCTTTGGATTCTGTGTGTTATCTCTTATCGCCAACTTGGGGCCAGCAACTTCCTGTACAAGGACACCATGAACAGAGTTTTCATAGAGAATGATCACTCTGCTATACATTTTAGTAAAGTGAGTGCATGAGATAATTTGATTTTCATTTGAAAGATGTAATGAGTTTGTGTTCTCATGATATATCCAATTAAATTAACTAATCGTTAACATGTGAATTGAATAAAATAGATAAAAGATGAATTCAGTTTACTACTTATGTGGATGCAAAAGTTGATAAGCTGTCAATATTGACAAACTCTGGGATATAATTATATTGTTCTTTCTTGATAAGATGAATCTCTCAAGTTACGTGGCAAATTAACAAATATCATGTATTGATAAGCAGTGAAAAGTGTGATAACAAATATTGCGCCTGTTATAGACAATTGATGAGACATCATGTGCTTAGAATAGACGAGTACGAAAGGTGATGGACATAATTGTGACGGTAATAGACACTTGAAAAATGAGATAAAAATGTTTGTATCTGGAAAAAACTAGTAAGAAAGGTGATGAACATAATTGTGTCTGGAATCGACAAGTCAGAAAGGTAATAAACGTGATTTTTTCTGATATCGATTTCATTAATTTTTATGAGTTGAACGTTGAACCGACTCAGTGATCAATCGATTCATAGTAACTCAATATTATTAGTAGAAAAACAACCAAATGCATCGTTGGAATGATCAATTCAATTCACTTTATGAACCAAAGGTTATCGCCCCTGTATGGCCTGATCTTAGAGGATGTGAAATTAACGAGACGACAGTAGACGATGGTCGTGACTTTCTACGTCAACTCAAGTGTTGGGTGGATTTATTGAAGTTTCAACTATTGGATTAATAAATTTGCAAAATAATTGATTTCAATAGAAGTTTAATCACAAAGGGAATAACATTTCTTAAATCAACACATCAAAACTAGTCAAACTGGTCGCGGCGATCAATTCTAAGCCTTTATAAAGAAATTATAATTTATTTGTTCGCCAAATCTCAACATTGAATGTGGTGAAACAAATCGGAAAAACGTTTTTACTATCAATGTTGTCAAGGTTGGCGCGTAATAGAGGAGTATTACGGCCTCTTTTCAGATAGCTCGCATCAAATATAACCATCGGTCTGAGTGTGATCGGTCATGACCGGGTCGTTTTGAACTAAAATGAATGTAAATGAATTTTAAAAATATATCGGTCGTGAACTAGACGTCGACTGATTTAAGCAAAACGAGTGATCAGAAAACAAAAACCATATTGAACATATCGTTTGGAGCGTTGAATCTATCAATTTATTTGATTCTGAATTGATTTGACTTCAAGTCCAGAAATACATCAATGGGCATAGATCAGTGAAATTATAAAGGTAATGGACATGAGTGTTTCTGGGATAAACAAAGATTAAATTGCTATCTGCTTTTATTTGATCAGTTAGAAAGGCGATAAACATGATTTTTGCCTGGTTTAAACCAGTGAAAAAGGGGATTGACATGATTTTACCGGTAAAAACATATGAGAAAAGTTGTGGACAGGATTGTGCCTTGAATATTGTGTCTTGAATATACCAGTGAAAAAAGGTGATACACATGATTGAGACTGGAACAAACCAAGAGTCAGATCTTAAAGCATATAGTATTTTGGCATCAATAAAGACTCAAAGAAACTACGTAACCTTGTTTTTGAAAGATATAAATTATGTAGAAACTGTGTAGTTGAAAATGGCATGTTAATTGAAGTAAGTGTTTTCATTGTCCATTCTTTCTTTTTTCCCCGGTGCTAAACAGATCAGAAATACTGACGAGTTTTGGTTGTGGGCCAAAACTGGGCTTGTCAATGGAATTCGTGCAGGATCTTACTACAATGATTACCCACCCCTTAAAATGAGAGCTTACATAAATGACAAAGTGTCAAGGATTATTGGATACGCAGTCATGAGACAAGTGAGAATAACACCAGGTATGACTAATTTTATAACTCATCAAAAACCATAATCAAAATATTCTTTTATTACTGGTTATTAGAGTCACCTATCGTTTTCATCATTGTTGTTTTATTTCTTTTTCAAGAACTCAGCAATCTGACGAAATTCTATACCATCTAAAAAGTAGAAAAAAATACTGATTTACATGCTAAGAAAAGCAGGTGGTGCTTAGAGATTTCTGTTGTTTTCAAGACAATACATTTCTTTGTTGCTGTGTATTTTTACACTTTTCCTAGGAAAATAAAATAGAATATGTCTTGAGAGAAAACCTTGGATTAAAGGTAAGGAAATAAGTAATATTCGTAAATTAGGCTTATGAGGTACAAACGCCGGTGCATGGTGAATTGGCTTATTCACATCCTGTTTTAAATTTGATTAAAGATGAAGGTTCAACAAAAAAGTTGAGAACCAGAAGCTAAAGGTTACTTACATAATAACATATTTGTTCTTTGTCCAGCGTTGTGTGACGTTGCACCATTAATGGAAGGACTTGTGGCGCAATGTAACAAAGAGTACATGATACTGGATCAGGATGAAGACGACTACAAACCGAAATGGATCTCTATGACTTCCAACGACACTGCAAATGACACACGGCCTGAATATATGTACAAGTAAGCTCATTGGTTAACTATTTAAGAGTGTTAAGTCTGAGACAATATTGCTTTTTTGAAAACCAATGGAAAAACTCCCTTTTTCCTACTTCAATGTATGCTCAATAGCGATTTGAAAATATATTTACTTTACAACTCTGTAAGGAAATGTTCTGCAATAATCTCAGTCTGATGAAGCTGTCAAGATTGATGTTAAACATTACTATGCATCCCTACAGAGACAGCGTGACAGTTTGTGTGTCGTAAACGTTAAACTAAACAAACACCAACTTGTGTGTGTGTGCCGTGTATTTCTAACAAGACAAAAAATACATCTGTATGTGCCTTATATGCCTAAAAAGATTACAAAAATAGCCCCTGTGTGTGCCGTATCTGTCTAACAAGACAAAACATAGCATCTGTGTGTGCCGTGTATTTCTAACAAGAAACAATAGCTTGTGTGTGTGTGTGCCGTATATGTCTAAAAAAAGACCAAAATAGACAGTACATAAACAAAAGAATGAAAACATCTCTCAATTCCTGGCTTTGTTTGTGATGATTGTCAATAGATAAGTATTTAAAAATAGCATAATTTGGTCAATAAGAAAGATTTAACACAATACTTTTGAGTGCGATTAAGCTTTAACAATATTCTCTACCTGATAAGCAAAAATAGTTACAGTTATCAGTGTCTGAATATTTGTTGGTGTTTTCATTTTGTTAGCATTTTAATCTTAGACATGTTGATTGAAGTTATGATTCTCAATTACAGGACAGCTAACAGCCTCAACGGTTACCCATACTGGGGAACTCTGGCTGTTTATTCAGGTGGTGGCTATGTTGCGGACCTGAGAGGTTCTAAGGATGATTTGAAACACATGTTTGCTAAACTTGAAAACGAAACCTGGATTGATCGTTACACAAGGGCTGTAGTGATAGAGTTTACTGTCTATAATGCCCAGGTTAGTAATTTTATTTTTTGAAACCGTCCTAACTTCGGCAAAAATATATAAATTAAAAAAAGGAAATAGGCTTAAGTAATAATGCGTGTATATGTATGTGTGTAAGTCCCTACACAGTTTATACATCCCATAGCTCTAAGAAATGTGTATTTTAAACTAGCGTGGACCTTTTTTTGCTATTTTTAAATGTTATGAACACAGTTTAGGTCCAATCGTTAAAAGAAAAAATCTTTATTCACAGTGTTCATAGGCTTTATAGTGGTCAACCTAAATATGCTATCTATTTTTTAAGTTGCGATTTATTGCACACATGCAGCATATCGATCGTTCCTCAGAACTGACGAAAAGTGGTTATTATGGAGTTATGGCCCTTATTAAGTAGTTTTACTATATTATTTGTTAATTTGGCTGACAGTCCGCGCTTTGGTAACATATTGAAAGGTAGGATATCTTAAATATTACACAGACGCTCTTTAGTGACTCTTTTCTACAAGTGTTTTTTTCTAATTTCTTTTAAAATAATGATAATTGACAGAGCTAAGTCACTTTTATGTTTTATTTTTATTTTGGTGAACTATATCCATACTTTCGAAAAAGCTAAATCACTGTACTTAGCAACAACATTATTCAAGAAAATAAGATGCCTTCAGAAAAACATAATGTTAAAACTTTTCAAAGACAAATGTGTTGTCATAGAAGTTAATTGTAGAGAAACTCATCGTTGATGACATTCAGTTTGGCTTTATGCCTACAAAGTGAACAATGCATTACATGTTAATCATGAGACACACACAAGAAAAGTATATGACCAAGAGCAAGAAGCTTTACTTCAAGTTAATTGACCTAGACAAGGCCGTTGCTTTAAAGATCAACAGCCAAACTGGGGGAGCACATAACGTCATTCGACACAATTTCGACCCCAAATATCTGTCATCTCTTTACAAAATCAACACCACTTCTAAGTCAGACTGCTTGTCTAGTTGTTCTCTTTCTCTCCATTTCCTCCTGTCTTCCATCGCTACTTTAGCCAAAGTGTATCAGCATGATTTTTCAGCCTACAGAACAGATTCAATCAGCCTACCCCCGAGAACCAAGCTAATTGATATAGATTAAAAACAGGATGCTGCATTCTTACACATGGTCACTTAATTCGTATTTCTCAAACAGATGTGTTCCCTTGCTGGTTCTCAAATACTTGAGCATTTTCTCCTGCGTTGCCAATGTGATCTTTGCCGTTCGACATTGACTAGCTATAGACTCAGCATTATAGTAGCTATGAAGACCCCATTGGTAAAAAAAGACCTCGTTATGTAGCAGGGATTTTAGATTTAGAAATAAAAGATGCACAAACTTCAATAGCTAAAAAAGATAGTCCATAGAAACAAATGATACGGAACAGTTTCGTGAAAAATGAGACTTGATTGTTTATGTTAAACTGTATAACAACTGCTTTGTTGAAAGCTTGATATAACAGTGTATTTTACAACTATGAGGCTGAAGCAGGCAGTTTTTTGTTCATCTAGATGTAATTTGCTCTGTTGTGTTTTTAAATATTTTAGAATCAGTTTCCAAGTGATATGTCTACCCTCTCAAATTTCTATATTTTTCTTCACAGGTGAACCTGTTTGCAATCAGTACACTGTTAGCAGAGTTCACTCCAATGGGAGGTGTCAAACAGTCCTACAGATTTGAGCCTGCAATGTTACTACCCTACCAGACAGATGCAATGCTTTTCCAACTGATTTGTGAGGTGAGAAATGGATTCAACATTTTGTTAACAATCCAGTTAATGTCATAGTTGCATCATTCATCTTTCTATTTGTTAATCAAAATAATGATCACCATTTTAGTCTCCCTAATAAATTATTTATGTCTATAAGTGGTATATGCACCATGATTCACCTGTATAAAGATTTGATTAGTAAAATGTGCCATTGTTGGGATTTTGTTCCCTTGGTGGAAGTCATTCACTCAAAATTATTTCAGGAAAACTTATAGCTTTAGTGCTAAAACCTGCTAATAGTTATCAATATTTGTGATTCAACAAAAAGTGACTACATTTTGAAATGATTTATTTGTGAAATTATGTTTGAATTGATACACTTTTCCAACTGCTTTCAATAGTCTATTTTGGTTCATATTATTTAACATTTTATCCATTTCTCTCCGTTGCAGGTCGTCTTCGTTGCCTTTATTATATTCTTCATTTACCGTGAGATTCGAAATTTCATACGGGAAAGACTCAGCTACTTCAAAGACTTTTGGAATGTTGTCGAATTTTGCACCATTGGATTCAGCGTTGGAGCGATTGTTTTATTTTTCTACAGGTTATTTGTAACAACTGAACTCACAAAACAGTTTAAGGTTAGTTTCTTTGACAATGCGTAGAAATTGAAAACATTCAGTAAATTTTGCTGTGTATCCAGTACCAAAGCAATATATTAGAGAGGAGTATTAATTGAATCTGGATGGAAATAAACAAGCCTAGGAATTAAAAGAGAGAAACATGATAAAAATCCATCTGGATTCACAAGTTATACATTTGGTGTTGCAACTAGATCACATGTTTCAGAATGTGTTGGCCAGTAAAAAAGTATTTTTACGGTGTGCTTTTGTTTGTTAGTCCCTGATCACTGGTCAGAAAGTTGACATTTGTAAGAGGTTGACCAGTCCACTCAAATATATTCAAAACGCTTTCAATTTGCTCATATACTGTTATAAAAATACTACTCTGAAATAATACATCAGCAGAATCAGGATAATAAAAAATGCTCGGAGCCAACTATGGGGCATCGAATTTCAATAGTTATTATTATTATCTGATAAAAAGTGTTAGTGTTAGAGAGAGAGAGAGAGAGAGAGAGAGAGAGAGAGAGAGAGAGAGAGAGAGAGAGAGAGAGAGAGAGAGAAA
>JAUUEB010248709.1:0-22014 GCA_032362205.1 Clione limacina | reverse complement strand
ACATATTAAATAGAAAGGCACTCACAAGCTTAAGCCGTAAAGTACAACTCATATTACTACTATTATTGACTGAATAAATATATGTTAAGCAAACATGTAGAGAAATGGTCATGATTAATACTAAGATAGGTGAAACATTTGAGTCAAGGGTCCAGACACAAATAGAAAAACTTTGGGTTTTAGAAACAAGTTATCACACAAATGTTGGTAACATAAATTGATAATGACAAGAGAATTGGAAACAAATCTTTATGATGCACAATCAAAACTAATAACCAATTATATAAATAATGTGCAAAATGGGCGCAAAAGCAAAAAAACTGACCTAAACTCTTATTGATTGACAAGCTTAATGATGAGACTGTTAAAGAAAACTCAAGTACTTTTGTCTAGCACCCTCATCTCATGCATTCAGTATTTTTTCATGTATCTGATTATGTTTTGAAAATTGTCTACCATACAATATCCAGGTGGTCAGCTAATGCTAATGTAAAGGCTCCTCTTGTGTGATGTGATACAACACATCAAAATATTTCTGAACTTTGCTTGATTTCTGTAAAATTAATTGATATTCAATGATTTACCCGGCTCTAAACAACTACACCTACATATTGAAAATAAAGCACCCTTTAACTAGCCATCTGTCTGGACAATTAGTTCACCAGGGTAGAACAATTTTACAGAAGGAAATAACATAAGCAAGGAAAATGATAGCGATAAAAAAATTAAGGATCCTTGACAGCATCTTATCATGTTTTGTGATGTAGTTAGATGATGGTCATAATTTACAATCAAAAAATTACCCGGAAATATGAAAACATGTTTTGCTAATGCCTATGTATGTAAATGGTCACCACTAAGTAGATGGGTTGCAGTTAAAACATTTCTACATAAAATCCTCATTAAAAAGACAACCAGGTTGATTTCCTACCATAATGAGAATTGGGTTTTACTGCATATAGACAGCTCAACCTGGAAACATTCAACAAGAGTCATATAGACAGCTCAACCTGGAAACATTCAACAAGAGTCATATAGACAGCTCAACCTGGAAACATTCGACAAGAGTCATATAGACAGCGCAACCTGGAAACATTCAACAAGAGTCATATAGACAGCTCAACCTGGAAACATTCAACAAGAGTCAAAAATCATTCGTTGTCACAGAAACTATTAAAGACAATAAAAACAAACATAGGTGGAAAGTCTACCGAATTAATTTCTTCAAATAGAAAAATGTTTTAAGTTAAAAGCATACAAAAGAAATAAAACTTAACTTCTTAAACACTTATGAATTCTTATATGAAATGATATGGTTACTTTTCTGTACACCAAAAGTGGAATTGTAAAAAAAATCAGCTGCTTTCAGTTAAACATACATACATATTATTTGTTCATAAAAAATATCAATTTCTAAGAACACTGTCTATGAATATGAATATAACAAATGCTAAATATGGTGGTCTAGTGATAGACTGCTGGACTCAGGAGCAAGAGGTTCATGGTTTGTATCCCTCCAGGGCCAGATGAATAGAAATTGACATAAATTTCCTCAACCTACACAGGTGTAAAGTGAGCATCTGACTAAAGAAAAGACATTGCATGTCATTGAAAGATTGCTAAGGCGAAGCTACTTACAGGCAGCTTTCATTGTATGCTTCCCACAAAGCTAAAATGTCCATTGGGCCTGCTGGGGTAATAATATCAAGTAAAAAGTGCTGTCAGTTTGAGCCAGCTTAATGGCGGGTATAACCATATAAATGCAACTATAATCATATTAAACAAAAGTAAAAGGGTAACATAAAAGTTAAGAAACTTCACACAATAGAAAAGTGAAGCTGGTAAGATAAAGAATATTGTTACTGTTTGAAAAAGCATGTAAAGGCTTATTTCTCTTTGAACATTTTTTTTTACAATTTTCAAAGAGGCCAAATTAAGGACGGGAAAAGGGCAAAAATGTTGTCCTATAAAATAACATAATCAGTCATGGTAGGTAACAATTAAATGAGTAACTATATAATTGAACTAGAGTATGATCAGGCTGAGGGGGAACAATGCTACTTTCACCACATGGTTTTTATAATGGAAATGCAGAACACACTGGATAAACAGAAAAAGACGAGAAAACTGACAGTAAAAAAACATGATAAGGATTCAATAATCTTCATAAAGTCTTGGAGTGAATGTTGCCTTTAGTAGGTAGAACAACTATTATTAGTCTTGTGTGGACACTATTAGTGTACAGAAATTGATAGTGGTGCTAGGCCTGTAGTGGTACTATCAATGCTGTGGTTTAAATAACAATTTATTAGGAGTAGAGCAAGATTTTGTTTTTTCTTAAACTGTTGGAGATATCTACTATGTAATTCAACATTAAGATGCTAGAAGTCAGTTGTTTTCTTTTCCCCTGAATAAAAACAGTTAATTATGTATTTTTTACAAATATTTTAACAAATGGTGCAGCAGTTGAAACACAAAATATGGTTCGAGACGAGATCTTAAACCTGCACTGTTCTTGGTGATAAAACGTCTGTCTTACCAACTGATCTGCACCCCTACATGAGTATAAAGGGGGAAATAGCTTAAAATAGCACTATTACAAAGTTTCTATGAGTGTTTAATATCATTTTACAATTATGAATTTTTTTTCTAATGGAAGAAAAACAATTTGAAGAGTATTCAATAACAAAACCATGAGATTGAACAACAATGTAATAATTTTACTTGAGCTGCTAAAAACTAAATATATTTAAACAAATATGGAAACATATTGCTACTTATCAAATATCCTGCCACATATCCGTAGAAACCTATATATATCCGGAGGGTGCTTAGTGCTTATATTTCAAATACCTGATCCAAATTATAACCATAACTAAACATCACCCTGTTGAAAAGACAAATGGACAAGGAAACTGTTACCACTTAGCAAGTAGGAGGTTTAGTTAAAACAGTCAACATAAACCTTGTTGACAGATACAGGGTCAAAGGCCATATACAGAGGTTAAAACAATCATAAGTGTTTGAATATCAGGCCTTTCACATTTTTACCTAGGTATATGAATTCGAAATTACAGAATGTAATGACATTATGCTTTTTCTTGCAAAACTCTGATTTTATTGAACACAAAAATCTATTAAATGATTGCAACCGGTATTACATCTGCTTATATCTAATGTCAAATCTAATTAAAATTAAGAAAGTAAAAAATTACAATTGTGACTGTTGTTAATTCTATTGAGTATTTATTCATGCTGTTTACAAATTATACAGATCAAACTAATCTTTTCTCGATAGGTTTCAAGCTGTGCAGACAATGCATTAAACAGGCAATTCCCACTCAGCAACAGTCAGTTGATCTATACAAGTAGGAAAAGAGTTATCTGAATCTTTGCACGCAAAAGTATCTGAGCTACAAATTAACAAATGCAATCAAGATATTTATTCTACTGTTAGTTATAGCAATATTATCAAATACGGAACATTAACTTTGTTTATGGTTGCAGCTACGAATGCTTAATAAACATGATCAAAACCATCATTTAGTTGATGAACAATAACATCACATTTCCACAATTACATGAGGAAAAATAACAACAATGGGGGCATTTTCTCCGCCCCACTCAATACAATATATGTAATACATATTCTGGTCACATAAGTATAATCATTTGATCTGAGCTCTTGAGATCTTTAAAAAGAATCATCAAATAAAATTAGAAAAAGGAAAGAAAAAAAGGTAATCAGGCAAGACAGCAACAACATACTTCATATGGTTTGCATAAGGTATGCTGAGGTAAAAGTTTGAAAGGTCAGAAACAGCTAATCTCATTTCTGTGAAATGTTTGCATTGGTTTACTGTTGTAAAAAACTTTTTTTGAAAACAATTTTTCTTCTCAAATTTAGAAAATATAAGCTTTCGTGAGGGATTTATATTCATGGATACCAGCCAGTCTAAAAATATGATGTCTTTGTTTTGTGATCTTTAGAAGTATGATGGTAGTTTTTTCTTGCCAAAATCAACATTGCAATGTTGTAGAGACATGCATCAACCTGAAATTGTATTGCTTGTATTAGACCTACTTATCCAGTGTGACCGTCCCCTCTTGCATCAGTTAGGTCCCATTTTATATTTTATATTTTACTGTTGACATTTTGCAGTGGATTCATTTTGGCAAATTGCATACTTTCGTGCAAAGCACGAGAAATAAATCACTCACAAAAAAAAACATTTACAGTTTAAACCCATATCTACTTTGCTTAATACTTTGTTCAAGACAAATTGGAGATGCAGCTTCATTTGGAAAAGAAAAATAATAATAATAAGCTGAAATTTACATTTGAATTTGATTCTTGTTTATTCTTCAAAGTCTGAATTTTTTGGCTATATCTTTATTAATCTTACAGTGATCAAGGTGGTAACTGTTTCATTATTTTCTCTTTTAAAAAGTAAATCTTTTAGAGATTTTTCAAGAAAATCTCATTAAATACTTCCAATGATAAAGGACAACAACTGATCAAAAAAACTTTTGCATTTTTGTTAAGGTATTTTTTCTTAATCCTGTTGTGGGTTTATATTTAAATATAATCTTACCTTCAAACCATTCATGAAAATAAAAATAAAGTGTTTGTCCTATTTTATTTTTTTTCATTTTTACTTATGAGAACATAAAACCAGAGATAAATGAATAAAAGTGATGATTTATGAGCAAATGACAATTCATCAACATGGTATTCCATCGATGTTCAGAGAGTATTCTAAATATAAACAAAGTAATAAATTAATATTAAAGTTTTACTGCCTGTTATAGAACAGCATAGTGTACACAGTTCTCATTCATAAATGCCGTCCAAATGGATAAGTGGATAATCAAGCTCACTTTGAGATAACAAGATTTCCAAAGTGACCAAACCAGACTTCGAAGACCAAAACAATTCACATTTATCATGAGGCACAGTTGTGCACTTTCACGAAATGTCTCAATTCAATACATTCATTCTGTCCATAATTTGAAAGACGTGCACAAAATATCTCTAATTATTGAGATAGATATGACTTTTAGTATTAAGAAACACCAAAACTTATATTGATGCATGTATCAGATAGCACATTCATAACGGCATATACAAATAGTTGTGATGGTTAAACCAATATTATGAAAGACATAAAGTGTCAAAGACTATGCAGTTGAACATCTGCTTCTGCAGCAGATTAAATAATGGTGATAAATTAAAGTTTCAGCACGCAATCATTGCCGCTGCTCAGTCTTATTCCTCTACCAGAACTGAAGCAGAAACAATTTAAAATATTACACATTATAATACATCACTGATTGTTTTCGCGGTCAGACAAAGCAACACTTTTTGGCAACTATTGAAAAAGGCCACTAAGAGCCCTCCGAGGCTACTGGAGTGAACACAAGCATTGAACTGCTTCAATTGACAGCAGAAATCACAAATGAAATGACAGTTCCTAGTGGCTATATCTGAAGAAACAAGGTTTAAATAAAGGTTTCGTTAGGAAATTAGGTTTCCAGTCGAGGAGTTTGAGATCTGCTGTTGTAGGTGTTGGAGATCAGTCTTGCTAGCCACACGGACTGCTGCTGTTTGGTCATCGCCAGCCCCCACCCCACTTGTAGTCACCAACAGGGTATGAGGCTGTGTCTGAACCTGCTGCTGTTGTTGCTGCTGATGTTGTTGAAGCTGCTGTGGCTTGGAGGTGAGGGCTGCTAAACTTTGTTGATTCACAATGGGAAATGTAAGTGAAACAGGCTGCACTGTCAGCTTGCCACCCATGTTTTTGGCCAGGCTGAATGTCCCACCTGGTTTAAAGATGGTTGGATTTGAACACAGTTGAGCTGTGGAGCCAGAAGCTATAGGCATAGCTATGGATGAAGATGCAGCCTGTAGAACACTCCCAAGTGCCATGCCTTGCTGTTGATGGTGCTGGGCTTTATTATGCTGATGTTGATGCTGATGGGCTTTAGATACTGATGACAGATGACGAGCACTGCTGCCAGATTTTTCTGGGAATTAAAACATTTTGAAAATAAGGTTACATTTACCATTCAAAAAGAGTACAAAAGCACTCAAAAAGTTATTATTTGTCTTCTGTGTTATAAGCAAAAAAATGTTTTTAAAAAAAGGAATAGAAACTCATAGACAGTTAAATGCGATATTTCAAACAAAAGTATGGTACATGGAATCATACTATGTTTTGCTTTACTACACAGACAATTGTCTTCCTTTACAATGTTTTAGAAACTCAAATAATAAATACTTAAGTTTGTCAATAAAATCCTTGTAGAAGAATAAGTGTTTTTGGAGTGTATGTTGAAACTATTTCAACATGTGTATTAAACAACTAAAAGCCTACCTGATAGAAATCAAATAACTTAGATGAAAAAAAAGAATTCAATAAACAAGACAAGATATAACACATGGAGAAAGACACAAAGAAATTTAAAGAATGTAACAAAAACCTTGAAACATAAAGGAAATGGAATTGTTTGCCGCTTTCAAAGATTCACAAACACTAACTAAGCCTCAATTTTATTGAAATATTGATTTTGTTTTTTCAAGGTGACAAGTCTATTGTCAATAATGTATCCGGCTCCTCTTTATTAGTAAAAAGTTTATTTTATTTGCACAAAGAGCTGCTAATATTATTAACAAATTGGCTTTGATTTCCTATTAATAATAAAGACATTTGCTTGGTATTGAGAGGTTTTGCTGCAGAAGCTATGTCTTTGTAAACAAACACATATACACAGATATTATGTGTCAAATTTGTCATAACATTTCTTGATTCTTCAGATTGAAACAGAGGTCAGAGGTTATGCTTCTCTAGGACTGAAAAGTGTTTTGAACATGATACTGGGTCATATGCTAATTTTCTCAACCTATTAAATTTCAGCCACCAATAACATCCTCTCTTTTTTTTTAAAATATAATGAATCTATGTCTTTGATCATACAGTAGAATCCAGATTATACACACTGTTAATACCAATAATTGATAATAATTTAAGTCCCTGATTTCCCCTCGCTTTAAAATAATCTATAATAAAAATGTGTCTATTGATAATTCAAAGACTTAATCCAGTGAGAAGGGACAAGTTGGTCTCAAGACAAATGAATACTATGAATACAAAAAACTATTCTGCCTTACTTCCGAGTTTGCAATTATTCTAGCTTGGAGAGAAATTTAAAGTAGAGTCCAACAAAAAATTGATAATTTGAAACAAATGCAGAAGTTCCAATGTTCCCAAGCAGTTTCTATAAACACATATTTTACTGTATATATGTTCAAGTCAAAGGTACTGTGGCATAGTAAAACCAGCCAAAGGTGGTTAGAACAACTTTTTCTAAATTGCAGTTATATATGATGAAGAATAAATTGCGAATGATATTGTTTTTATTTCATTAAACTTATCTTGAACTTTCTACGGACACAAGTATTTGAATGCTCACAAACACAGGAAAGCAGAATATCAAACCATTGAGAAAAATTCATTTCAAATGTCATAATCACCCTCTTATATATTCAATTTATTTCACCAACAATTTATTGTATTAGATGTTGATTTATGTTAAAGGAACATACTAAACACATAAAATTGAAAAAAAGGTTTAAACCAATCAACAAAAGAAGCCAACATGTGCAACAGAAACCATGTAAACAGATCTGAATCTTCAGTTAAAACTTTCCCAATAAACCTCTTAAAACCAACACCTTTAATGAAGAAGTCAACGTTTACCTGAAATTACAATAATGCGCACTGCTAGCTACCCGTTGCTACCTGCATACACAAATGGTATCAACATATAAATAAAATGAAGGGCCAAAATAACCTGACACCCTTTTCTCATGTCTCAAAACCAAGTTACTAAATCCTGACTTGAAAAACAGTTGTTGGTCAAAGATGTAAAAAGATACATCAGACTTATTTTATTAATAGGTATATAAATTTCATGTCGATTCATTTCACTAAATCTCAATGAGTAATTAAAGGTTTGTGCGCAAAATTGAACGCCAACATTCACAACATTTCTTTAGATTCACTTGGTGGAACATACACATTTTTTAAAGTAATGAGACATATCTTAGAAACAATATCATTGATGATTTGATTAAAGTTTATCGAAGAGTGCGGAGGAGGCATCAGAGACACATTTCCCAGGGATCTTTCTATCCGTATGGAATTAAAATAGACATCAATTAGTTTTTTACCAATTTCATTCAGCAATGAATATGCAAACAGTATTTCTAGTTTGGAAACACTTCAAGTTATAGAGTTTTCCAAACTAGAAAAGAATTCCTCAAATTTCAAATTAACGAATTGTAGAGTTAAGGGCATTCATTGGGTTGCATTGCTGCCTTTGTTTCCCTACCAATGGTAAAAATCTCATGGTGCTTCAATGGGATGAAAGGCAGCATCGAGAGCTGTGATGTTAAACGTACAACAAAAATAGACATTCACTTCTCTTGCCAGAGTATGATCATAAATACATTGTGTGTTTTAACTCACCATACGCAGACTGCACAGCGCCATTCAAAAGTGTAGACGTCAAAATTTGACCCGATGAGCCCTGAAGAAACAAAAAATCAACAATTACCAAATGTAATATAATATTAAGTAAACGCAAGAGTCAAAATTTGCTCTAAACAGGACGTAACAAACACTGAGCTCAAGAACAAGTATTATTAGAAATAGAAATAGTTTGTCTCATCATATTGTACGTTATTCCACAGAAGGTGTTAGGTTTCACTGCAAGGAATGGGCCACTTATTGTATGCATTAATTGTGAGATTGAACTGCTTTCTGTTTTAACGTAACATTATTCATTGTTTTGTATCCTCTTTGTGCATTGTATATATTTATTTTATCTTGCCTGCTATCATGATCACAAACACAATCTATAAGGAACAGTGGAGAAATAAACAAGATTCAACATGATTTCATTACAAATAATACAGAACAAAGAGATAAGCTGTTGTCAAAAGAAAATATTCAAGTAATTATGATGCTTATTTTGTTTTCTTTGCTTTTTTCAGTACTGTAAAATAAATACTCTTCTTTGTGAATCATTATTTCAAATACTATGTTGCTAAAGTAAAAAATGCTTTTAACTTTAAGTATAACAAATAGAATTAAAAATGCATTATCTTTCAAGATAAGATAAGTTTGTTGTCAACATATTATTTACATGACACATAGTGAAATTCTTTGTCATCTACAGGATGACATATACAATATAGTCTCAAAGAAACATCCAAATTTAAGCATACATATTAATCACAAGAATTGTGTATACATTACTGCTTATTTTCAATTTGTGTTTAAATACACAGTAAGGTATACACAATTCTACTGTTTTAATCATGCTGGTAAAATAAAGACTACCAAAAATTACTTACCGCACACAGCACCTGGGTGGGATTACCACCCACTGAGACACTATTCGTATTAGCAGTGGATGATGTTATAGCCACCAAAGTAGGATTAGACCCACCACCTGCCAAGGCCAAAGAGCTTAACACAGAACCTTGAAGACTATCTAGGAGAACAGCATTTGGTGGAAGAGAGCCAGAAGATATCACGTTATTGCTAGGAATCAGTTTATAACCCTCTAATGTATTTGCAGAGATCTTGGAGGCAGACCCCGACACAGAATGGTGTGACTTGCTACTGGAAACCCGACTGCGCTTGACAGGTCTCGCAGCAGATGCCGATCCAGTCATGGCAATGGTGGCAGTGGTTGTTGAAGTCGCTCCGGTGGCAGTGTTGCCTGGATTGAAGTTATTCAACAATAAAGTCTGGCCCTGGCTAGCAGCAAGCTCGGCTAGTTGTGCAGATGATATGTTAACTACCTGACCATTTAATGAGTCAATACCAGTGAGCACAAGGCTGAAGTCTTTAAACACATTATTATTCTTATGAATAGCAGAAGCAGCACCTCCTTGTTGATTGAGCTTTGCAGTTCCGAGGGCCGAGGCATTAATGTGACCTAGATTGGCAGCATTGGCAAGGTTTACACTGGGTATGGCTATAAGGTTTCCAGCTTGGGAGCTGTTAAGGTTGCCAGAGTTAATGATGCCTGATAAGCCTGTCTGCTGTGAGATTGCACTTGCTAGACCAGCAGAAGATGTTGTTACAGAAACACCTGAGACTGCTGTAAGTGTTCCATTTCCACTGGCCACTGCAATGAGATTATTACCACCTGAGCTGCCACTTCTTTTCCTCTTACCAGGATTTACAGCTAAGGAAGCAGATGACAGAGCAGGTGACGGGGAGGCAGCTGGACTGCGAGATGCTGTGCTTGACTTGACAGACCAATTCAATGCCAGCCCTGGGGTGCCAGGGGTCGCAGTGAGTGTTGGTACAGCAAGTGAAGAAAAGGAGGATGACTGTAACGCTAGTGAAGTCACTGTGTTTGGGGAAGAAATGCTTATACCCGACAAAGCTAATGTGCTATTATTGGATGCAGCCACCGGTGATGAAGGAACTTTGGACTTTGGTTTGATTGTGGGTTTTGAAGAGATGTTGACTAGATTGGTATGAACATTGTGCATACCCCCTCCACTAGTGTCTACCATGTTGAACTCATATGGATCTTTGGAATTGGCCAATATTTGTGATTCCTTTGGCAGATTGGATTCAACACACAGTTTTCTGTTAAATATGGAAAAACAGAAAATGTTCATAAAAATCATGTGACTTCAAACTTCTTATCAAATTTTTTAATATGAGAATTCTCAGGTCAAAACAGCATGCAGCACATCACATAAATAGAGTTTGAATCTTATTATGTAGATATTTTTATTAATATTTGTTGAAAAAAATGAAAAGAACAACTTTAAAATTAAGAAAGTTTAAAGGTTTCAGTATGCCAGTGCTCAAAAATATAGTTTTGAGAACACTGCCTTTTTAGGTTGAGTACTAATTATCATATAATCTACATTAAAAGACAAGGAAGTAGGTATGACATAAAACATGAGCAAAGACAGGACTGTGAAAACCAGGTACAGCTGAAATAACATTTCTGAAAATTTGACCCCTCTTTGCCTTTGCAGGCTGTTCACTCAGAATAAAATTCTGCATCCTATGTGATTCTTCGACCAGAGACGTCACATTTATCATTCCTCAGGCAATCCCTGCTCCTTAAATAAACACCAAGTTTTCATAAACAATGTGTGAGGTTTAACAGTTGCAGCTCTTAAAACAAATAATCTGTTTTTACTTATCTAAATAATGTAATATGAAATATACTTAATATAACAAGACACAACATTAGAAAACTTGTGGATTATTGTTTATGACTGAATTGTGAGTATTGGGTATAGTTGTTTAAACAAAAAGATAGTCAGATCCATTATACATAAAAAGTAAAAAGTAAAATAACCCATACTCATTACTGAGGGTAATCAGGAGTTAGAGTCCTGACTTTTTAGACAACAACAGTAGAGGTGTAGTTTGTTATTGCTTTCCTCACCGACTTTACTTCTCATGATCTAAAGAGGTTAGCTACTCGTTTTCCCAACTGGGCGCCGAGTCGCTGGGGGATGTTTTTCGAACACAAAATATGGTCAAGGCTTGAGCTCAAACCCGCAGTGTTCTTGGTGATAGAACGTCGCTCTAACCAACTGAGCTATCTACCATAACCACAAAAGTGTATGGACAACTAGTAAAGTTAATTTGCCCAAATGTATTTTTCAGCTTGAAGAAGGCGGTCAGATGGCTGCTGAAAGCTCCTGATGAGCTTTAAACACAATTCAATGGTGAATTATTAATTTCACTACTATTTAAATAAATAACAAGCCAAGATTGTACCACTTTTTTGCATTGTCAGGACTCAAATGATCTCATTGTCCATGTATGAAAATGATGTGCATAAAATTGGTGAACATGATTAATGCTTGAAAGTAAAAGGGTTTAGTTGTATGCATCAAACCAAAGTGGCTGTTTTGTCACCACCAGTAACAGGCCACATCTAAAACCTTGCTCCTCAAACAAAAAAAGTGTTGAAGGCTGCATAGTTAGGTTAGTAAAAGTCAGTGCCTTAAATACTTAGGAAGTCAAAAATGTTTATTTAAAAAAAATTAGATTACAGCTTTTAGGGAACCACAAATTAAGCCTCTGTGCAAGATTTCAGGTTTCTACCTTTGATAATTGGACCACAGTGTGTGCGCAAAAAAATTAACAAAGACATAGCAAAATACTCTAAGGTGCCATAACTATGTTTTTAAATTGATTTTTCAAAAAATTATGAAAGCTGATTTTAGATAGTCACTAGAGGAGCCTCTTTGCAAGATTTCAGATTCTTAACTCTGAAGATGTGACCACAGATTCTTAACTCTGAAGATGTGACCACAGCATGCTTTTGCCAAATTAACAAAGAACATATAGCAAAAAACTCAATAAGGGCCATAACTCCGTCAATTTTTCACAAATATTTCTGGATTTAAATAGCAAACATTTTATACTTGGTCTATATCATCCTTCCAGAAATGAAAAAAGAGAGTCGGGCAAAAGTACTCAATTTGTCGTGTAAACAGACAGACAGACATACACTGAAGAAAATATACCATTATATAATGTAATTGTTCCTGGCAAAACATGGCAATACTAAGTAAAATTTTAATGTAGAAACCAATATGAGCACTTACTTATGAGGGGGTGGGTTCAGTTGCCTTTCAAGGGCACTCAAGAGTGCAGCCCGCACATAGTCCGTCTTGCGGGAGAACAGGAAACAACCCCTGTCATTCATGCGACCTCCAAATTGACAAACCTGATAAATTATAACACCAATATTAAACTGTATATAATTGGAAAACGAAGCCCTATGAATAAATGCTACCAAATGCAGCATTCCTGCATAAATTTCCTACTCCAGCCTTTAAAAATAAGCAAGAAATTAGAATTTAACACCACATTTTAAATGTGGACATAAAATTACTGATTTTAATCTCCATGTAAGAGGTAATTTTAGCTTTATTTGGAGCAGTGAGTTTTTGAAGCTTGGAGTCAGGAGATTTCTGATTCCTGGTATTGACTGACTGTTAAGTTATTGTTAAGAAGCAAAAGAGGTTAGCTTTGTAACCCAAATACTAATTTCACCTAATGTTGTTATAAAGTATTATCCTATACTTTGCAAACCTCACTGTTTGCTGTATCTTAAACAATTATATGTTTGACATGACATTATGGTGTATCTCACTGTTTGCTGTATCTTAAACAATTATATGTTTGACATGACATTATGGTGTGTATCACTGTTTGCTGTATCTTAAACAATTATATGTTTGACATGACATTATGGTGTGTATCACAGTTTGCTGTATCTTAAACAATTATATGTTTGACCTGACATTATGGTGTGTATCACTGTTTGCTGTATCTTAAACAATTTTATGTTTGACATGACATTATGGTGTGTATCACAGTTTGCTGTATCTTAAACAATTATATGTTGACATGACATTATGGTGTGTATCAACATTACACTAAGTGGTACCAAACAGCTTTGACTCACAGCCATAGGCTTGGGATGATATGATATAAAGCTCTGATCCGGCCGAGAGTCTTGCGAGTCTGAGCGCTGTAACTGAGAGGGCGATGATGAGACAGACACTTGAGAGGAAGTAGAATCCTGCCTTGTCAACTGGTCTTCCTTCACAGTGATGGCTGATGGTAAGCTGGCATTAGCAGAAAACCTGATGGATGACACATCAACTTTGATTAGCACAAAGACAAGTTTAACAATGACGATGTTCACAAACATATGATCTTAGTAAAACTGTTGAAAATGGTACACACTCAAGATGAACAAGTAAAAAAGGCAACATAATGCCAAATAATGTGATGATCAGTTCAGAATAGGACCTCTTAATAAAAAAAATAAAAAAATTGTGTTTCGGAAATTATTTTGTTTCAAAAGATTTTCAAAATTAAAAAACTGCTAGGGTCTGAGGGGATGCTAGGGTTGGTCGGGTTAGTGGAAACAGACTTATTTTTTTTGGCCAAATCACAAATGGCACTTTCAGAACCCCCTCTCTCCAAATTTCTCATTCAAAAAATATTGTCTAGGGTATAAATAACTGTCAAAAACTTAACATGCATTTTTGACATTGCTTCTAGAGAAAACTGTGCTATCAACTGGTCTTGCGTTATTAGATCACAATACCTTTGAAATGCATTAGAATGTAGTACTCTTGGTTTGACAAATGTGGTTGTCGTAGGGACTCCACAAGTAGGCACCATGATCCTGGGTGATGTTGTACCGGGGGACATCATAGTTTTACTTTGGCTTGTAATAGATCCAACCTGAACAGATAAAATACACATTGTCATCAACAACTATACAAAAGACATAACATCTCTAACACAATTTACATTAAAATTGACATACAAAATAAGCCAACATATAATAAGCATACATTCATTTCATTGAGATACCAATCACATTTGGTCTTGGTACATTTGTGATTTGATTCCCCTGGTTTAATATCTGAGGGTACCTTTACATATATGTGGAGACATTTTTCAAGATATTCATTGAGCATCGTGTTTTGCTCCAAAGTATGTACTTTAAGGAAGGAAGACTTTATATCTGCATGGTTATGGAAAATCATAAACTCAAGATCATATAAAAATTGCCCTCCCCATAGCAACTCTGCATGAACTTGAAAAAGTGTGTTATACTATCTTAACTTAAAACTTACTTGAGGAGAGGATTGAAGCTGCTGCTGTTGTTTGATTGAGTTCATGGTAGAGGCAATACTTGCCGGAGTGACCAGCACACGGTTGCCCACAGCGGCCGCAGCAGCTGCTTGGGCTTCACCTTTAGCCTTGAGGAGAGCATCTTTGGCTGCCTTGTGCTCTTTCAACAACTCATCAAATTTCTTGCTTCTGTTTGGCACTGCTCGTCTCAAAGATAAAGCGTGTGTCTGGAAAAATTAAGTGTTAAGATCAGCTAAAAATAAAGAGACTTTATAAAAATTAAATAGTCATCTTAGTGCGAAATTGAGGGGCAGAAATCTTAACAAATACACATTCTTTTTAGAACTATGCAGCTCTCATGACTGATGAAAAATAGAGCATCTGAAATAATTTCCCAAAACAGCTTCCATCATCACAAAGACTACATGGCGTTATATAAGAAAAACTGATAAACTGTTTTAGTAAATTGCACAGGAAAAGAAAAAGGTGAAGTGCATTTCAATTAGGTACTCTTTTCTGACAAACTCATGAATATATTTTTCTTTATAACCCTACATATAATCATTTGATCATTATGGCCCGGATCAGATAAACATCTGAATATACATTGTTTTCTGGCATATAAAAGCCATGGGACTACAAGTGAGTCGTGAACAGAACTGTGATACCTGGAGAACTCTCGTTTTGTTGTTAAGTCCAACCCATGCAGCATGGAAAGGGACTTTAAACTTAAATGATATTAAATTAAAAAAATTCACTGCATCATGATTTTCTGGGTGACTGGAAAATGTGTCTGTTTTCCATTTGTCTTATTCTTCTTGGCACCACCTTTCCATTGGCCATATTAGATAACATAATTTAAAATGGCATCCATGTTTGCCATCATAAAGACATTATTTAGTTACGATCATATGAAAGATAATATGAATAATGTTGATTCATAAGAAAAAACCTAGTTAAATGATCAAAGCATGAGAACATTGTAATATTAATATGTAGTCCAGACAAGCAAATGTGACAGCTGGGTTGTTAATAGCAAAGCGCAAATCATGGATTGAAGTTCAAAATAAAAAAGCATTAGTAGGCAAAAAGTGGTTGTCTTATTGGATTTCAGCTTTTCTTTGAAGTTGCTACTTCAATTATTTCTCTACATAAGACTTTTCAATAAAAGTTGAGGTTATCTCTGTTTTTTGCCTGTCGGAAGAAGCAGATAATTTGACTAAATAATATAAAAGATTATTATCAAAATGGAATAAAACATTGAAAACACTCACCTTGCATGTTAATGATCTTGTGCAAGATTTGCCTGTTTCTAGTACTTTCACCCCACAGTGTTTATCTGCATCATATTCTCGATCTGAAAATATTGGTGGAAAAAAGTTAATGCATTCACATAAACCAAAAGCAACATGCAACTCATTAATCAAAAGGTACGAAAATGAAATAGATTCTCCTATAATTTTCACTTTAAATCTAAATTTTGATCACTTATTACTATATCATTCATTCTTCACATGACTCAATTAACTAAATACAACAAAGTAAATCTTAGAACTGATTAATATGTAGAACCTTGTATATTTGAGTCTTTTTGTATACTAATACTAATTGCGATTAAATAAACTATTTCATATACTTGGAGAGAAAAAAAGTGATTTGAATTGAAAAGCTGTCCAATGAGTAACAAAAGCTTGTAAATTCTCATTAAAATTACTTGTAAAAAGGTAAGTTTATGAATTAATCACACAAAAATGTTTATCAAAATCCCTGATAATTACCTTTACATGGTAAACACTTGCGCTCCTTATTATCCTTGGACGCTTTTGAGCTCTTACTAACAGACACAGCTTTAGCAGTGGAAATGGTAGACGCTACAGTCATCACAGGAGCTATCACTAGAGGTTTGCTTTTGGTAGTGGATGTCACAAAAGTGGTCACACTGCGAGTGCTGATTGGTGTGTCTGTTGAGGTCTTTGTAACGGCTACTAATGTTGCCGTAGACACTATGGAAGGAGAAGAGTTTGTGGAGGAGTTCATGGACGGCGTTGTGAGAGACACAGCAGGCTTAAAAGAGCCATTGACCAAAGTTGATATCCTTGAGGAGGACGATGATGATATGGAGGAAGAGAAAAGGATTGGTTCTGTTTTAATGATACTGTTTGACAGATCAGGGGGCAGGTCAAAATGTTCTGAAGGTGCCGTTGACAGCACTGATGACTTTGCATCAGGGAGGTGTTCTAATTTTTCAACCTTGACCACAGGATTTGAAAATGATGACGACGCTGAAGATGAAGTTGATGATGAGCTTATAGCTGTGGTAACAGGATTGATTCTGTGACCGCTCTTCACAGACTTGACTGGACTGATTTTCATGCTCACGCCTAGTTTTGGTGCGGCATTGATGCGGGCCGCTGCTGGTTTTAAGCTGTCCTTTGTTGGAGGCCGCCCAGAGGATGCTGGTTTGAATGTTCCACTCGATTGTCTGCATGACGCTGATGGTGTAGTCACTGATGGTGGATGAGTCTGTGATTTTGAGGGCAAGGGCATCAGCAGTTTTTTGCCAAGTTCTGAGTTTAAAGCAGATGCTGGGACATTTCCTAGACTGCTGAGATTGGTTGGTCCATGCCGAGATTCTGAGAACAAAAATTGAAAAATGATGAATTCTTTTAACAGGAAAGTATGCAGGTATATTATGTTTTTTGTGTTAAACAAAGGTACTTGGTAAAGCCACATACAGCCCTGTCTCATTGAAACCACAAGTAGGGTGTGTCAGCCAGTTGCTTCCTAATCGTTGTCAGTCTATCAATGCAAATAATTTTCTCATCAATTGATAAAGGTTTTCTTTCCAACAATGTATTTGCATTCATTGTGACAATGAGGCCAACCCACGAAAAAATAAGGTCACGTGGGGTTGGGCATCCAATCAAATGATCTGTCTCACACCACACTCCATAAAATATGACACAGCCAGGATTCTGCGGATTTCAATTGCCTAACCCCACATGACTTTCATGCCTTTTATAGGAGAAACTCAAAGGTCATGGGTTGGCCTCATTACACAAATTCTAATGCTTGTTAACAGTGAATTAAGCAAACTAACTGCTACCATTGCATGGTAGTTAAAATGACGAAACACATTTCCGAATGGAATTCTTCTTATGAAGATATTTACCGCTGCACACTTGCCCCTTAACAACTTTCTTAATGACTCATGGTTGGATAGGAGGACAAGAGCCTGAAAGTTGCTACAGTATGATGCCTTTTAAAAGTTTAAGGTCGGTTTGGCATCAAACCCGTAACATACACTTGAAGCAGGTTCAGAGACTATTTCAGCCACATATTACACTTTTATGAAGGCTGACAATCATACTAATACAGACCTATATGTGCCTTTAGTGCCTGTGGTTTCACAAGAAGCTTGCATTTTTCACACACAACCAAGTTGAACTCCTCTCTTGAAGGACAAAAACCAAACAACCCTATATCTGTTAAAAAAAAAGAACGTAGACAAAATCATATTAATCAATCGGCAAGAAATTAAAGCAAAACTAGAAACATGAGTACTCAGAAAGAGTACAAACCAGACACTATGTAAAATAAAACATGTACTTATTGTACTTTGTCAGCATTACTTAAATATAACTTTATCAAAATATGTATAGAAAAACATTGAGAAAATTAAATTACTGCATGGATTGCAATCAATAATACGCTTTAACCGATTCAGGAAAAAATTGTACAGTGCATCAAGTTTGTTAGTGAAGTTCCTGCCCAGCGAAAGGATCATTTTCTGGCCATGTTCATTAAAAGTTTGCAACAGTGTTGAATGCAGAAGAAGAACTTCTGATACAGTGATGGAGACATTTTTTTTTTACAAAGGAATGATAGAGAAATGCCCTATTTAACATCTATAAGTTGTATATTTTTTGAGTTATTGTGCTGACAGACAAATTGAGACAAACACAATACCCTCCACAAGTAGTAAATACTTGGTGTGAGGTAAAAAAAGTAGAAAAAAATAAATAGCAGCGATGCATATCAAGTGTAGAAGGAGGAACAGAGATCCACAACCCTATATGGCATACAAATACAGTGCCAACTGTAAAATATATGCATTTGCTAATCACTTATCAAAATGAAAAAGGACTATTGAAACTGAAGAGCAAAGAACTCAAAGTGAGTACAAGTAAGACAGTGCAAAGACTAGCAGTAGAAAAGGAACAAGTACAAGCATCTACAATGTCAATGCCTAGCAGGAGAATATCAGGCAAGCTTACTAACTTGAATACCTGGGTGTAGTCAGTGAAGGAGGTAGATCAGAAGAAGCAAAAGTTGACCAATTCTTTTAACATTAGCCAGGTATTGTATGATATGAACTATTTTTCTTTTGAGAGTTCTCTTTAATTGGTTTTGTTGTAGTTTTTCTCGTTTTTTGTTAAGGTTTTTGCGAGATTCACATTCTTTTTTTATAGAAGGTGTGAATTTGAAGACAAATCAATTTAGAATCAAATCATTCGTTATGGTTCTTGTTTTAAGTCAGAAACACTCACTCGTTTTGCTTGAATCATTTCAAGGTCTAGTTCACAACAGATAAATATTTACATTCATTTAGATGCAATTCAACTCTAAACAACCGGTCCATGACTTAATCACACCCAGACTGATGGTCATCCAACGGTTCCATGACTTAATCACACCCAGACTGATGGTCATCCAACCGGTCCATGACTTAATCACACCCAGACTGATGGTCATCCAACCGGTCCATGACTTAATCACACCCAGACTGATGGTCATATTGGATGCCAGCTGTCTGCAAACAGACTGTTATATTCCCCATTACACACAGACCTTGACAGCATCGATAGTAAAAACGTGTTTCCGGTTTGTTTCACCACATACAATGTTTAGATTTGTCGAAAAAATAAATTATAATTTCTTTAAAAGACTTTTAATTGAATCCACACGACCAGATTGACTAATTTTGATGCGCTGAGTTCGAAAATATTATTTACTTTGTGATTAATTAAACTTATATTGGGATAAATCATTTAGCAAATTTCTAATGACAGTAGACAAAATCTTCAAAAGAAGCCGCCAACCACACTAGTCCATGCGAGAAGAGACGCATCGCCTGGTTCATTTCAAGATCAAACGCCATAAAGGGGAGATCACTTTTTTATCTATCATTTGGTTGTTTGTCTCCTACTAATATGTAGTGCTATAAAACGTTTTATCCGATAGATCACTGAATTGATTCAACTCATAAAAATCGATGCCATCAATATCATTGAGATAGGTGTCAAGAGGTGTCAAGCAAGGATGTCTTCTGTCACAATTCTTTTCATATTAGTCATGAAGGAAACAACTAAAGGACTTTTGTGGCATTCAATGGACCCTCTGGACACAGCTGTAGGACCTCAACTTTGTAGAGGAATTGGGAGTGTCTGATGTCTCACACCCAAAACCCAAGTAACTGGACCGGATCTCAAAGTAAAGAAGTCTTCAAATTTACCAAGGAAAGTCAAAGTGATGAAAATGAGACAAACTAATAACAAGGAAAATATTTTGGATGGAAATGCTCTGGAGCAAACAGGCTCAATCAAGCCAGTCTTGTCAGATAACTTTTGCCATTGTCTAGCAGTTGTTTCGAGGTTATGCCAGCGTGTGTCAAGTCTGTTTATGGAAGGCACTATTCTTTCAGTAGTAGGCCCAATGCTCGTCAAAATTCTCTCAAGCATGGAGTTTCATGGAGTGCTCCAACAATTTGAAGCCTTTATAGTTTCCATGGCATCCCCCTTGCCATTGAAAAGGTTCAAGATGATGCTCTTGTTACAATCTTCATGAATCTTATCTTCTTGGATGATTTTGTTGATAAGTACAGTGAACTGCTGACTGCTTTGCCATCACCAGTCCCTTGAGGGCTTTAGCAATAGTGTGCTCTGAGATCCATGGAGCAGGGCCTTCTATAGGGCTATCAATTGTGAGGTCATTTTCATTCTATTTGAATTCCTCATTTAGCAACCTTTGGTAATGTTCTTTCCATGCAGAGTGTTTCTCATCGCCACTGAAGGCTTTGGCTCCTGCATCGTTCTTGATGCATGGGTCCCCTACGATGTCTTGGTTATCAGCAGCCTTTTTTGCTTCTCTCCGGTGGGTGTGACACTGCATACTTACGATGCTGTCTCTTTTCCTCTGCCATGGCTATGTTTGAGTAGCTTCCTTGACCCTGTGACGCCATGAGTCACAGTCTTTTGCTAGGGTCTCCCATTTCTCAGTATCAATGCCACCTGATGTTAGAGACCTCTTGAGGGTGTCCTTGTATCTCTTGTACTGTCCTCCAGTATCACAATCACAATGTCCTGAGGCTAGTTCTCCGAAGAAGCGCCAAAACTTCCAAGGGGGGTCCGGGGGCATGCCCCCTGAATTTCTTTCAAAATAGGTACTAAATGGGGCAATTCTAGGGCACTATATAAGGTCCCATTGATGGATTGGAATGGTTCATAAATTTCTTGAAAAAATATGCCTGACTTTTCATTATATATCAGAAGTACAAGTTTTGATATGAATATTTGCTTTTAGACAAAGATTTATTGTTAAATCAAGCACTTTAACTTAAGCATGAAGCTACCATGTAAATGTCCAATTATTTAAGGTTAATTATTAATATATATATATTTTCTACAAAGATTAGAGTGCCAATGTCCTATATTAACCGTTAATATAGGACATTGGCACTCTAATCTTTGTAGAAAATATTCTCCAAGATATTTACCATAAAGTTGAATTATTTAAAGGAACTTAATATTAAAACTTAGAATTTTATTAGGGGGGGATGACAATAACCTCACACTCATTTGTCCCTGGAGGTATCAACAAAGAAAATGCTGCGCTAGTCAATTGCCATAATATTAGGTTTTATGCCAAATTCCAGCTTGATATGAGCGTTAGAAGTACCCTGTTGCAAAAGAAACGTTGAAATGTGTATGTTATCTTCGGTTTTCTTGAAAGTTTGTTTTAGTAATAGCAGACATGCCAACCTCCAGAGGACCCAAAGTGTAACAGCAAGGGACTTTTGAAGTAAAAATCATTTGCGAGCGGCGGTACAATGCATTTCAAATGGAGGAAACAAAAAAAGAAGCGTTCCAGAAAATATCTAGCCTTACGCCACATTCAAAATTAGAGCACAAATCTTACAATGAAAAAATACAACTTGGTCAACAAAATTAATTTGCAGTGTTTATAAAAAGCTATCATAAGGGGGTCTGGGAAAATATTGAAAAATGGAAGC
>JAUUEB010248598.1:0-13343 GCA_032362205.1 Clione limacina | reverse complement strand
TGTGATATAAAACAGATCATGATTTTACACAACTGACATATAAATGACAGATCTATGCAATTGTATCAAAGTTTCACAAAACCATATTTTGATGTATGAAAACATGTTATAAGCAAATCATTTAAGGCGATTATGTAAATATTAGACAAATGACAATAATTAATAGTAAGACTTTGTATTTACTTTTAGTGAATGTTAAAAATCTTATCTGTTTAGCAATGTTATACATAAGAGATAGTTAGAAAATAATCACTTTTTGTTCTTGACACTTGTACAAAACTCATTATTGTAGATATGTTATATTATTGCTATAAGTGATACCTTTTGTTGCTGTAAACTATTTACTTATTGTCATTGTTCAACTCCAGGTATTGTTCATATTAGTATTGTTAATGGTTTAAAATATTATTACCATAATGAAATGTCTAGAATTTTATTCAATTTAAGGATGACAGTGTAATTCTTCATGAAGTGAATTGATTAATAACTCTTTCTTGCATTAAAATTATAAAAAGCTAAATATCTTGAAAGAATGATATTAATTACACTAAAGCTTTTTTTAATCTAAAAAAATGCCTGGATGATTCATGTTATGGCCAAGTTTCCTTCAATTTCCAACTTTGTTGTCTACCAATATTACAAAATGCTGACTTCTACCAATCAGCAATTTAGTTATAGCCTAATTTTCTTATTTACTGTTTAAAAAAAACTGTTTGCTATTAATATTATGTCAATACTATTTTATTTATGTATTGAGAAAATGTGTATAAATGTTTCAATATTATATCAGAGTAATAAAGGTGACTACTGGTGGTGGGAATAAAATAAGAAATAACAAGGAAGTCTTTAAACCACTATTTAATGAATACAATACAAGGCAATATCAACAGTTTCTGGTGAAAACCCTTCTTCAGGACCAACAACAAAAAAGAGTAAAGAAAATCACATAAAACACATAATAATTGGTATAGGTTAGGATGCTGAAAAGCAAATAACTATATATATATAAATGTACAGACAAAGATATGAAATGGACTAATACATTGTGTATAAGTTAAACTATTATGTAGGGGGTGAAAGAATGAGTGACAAAAATATATGACATCCCAGTTCAATGAGACCGAATTATCTTAATGACATGACAACTTAATTATTAAGTCTATAATATTGATTTTTGGTAATTTAAAAGTTGATATAGTAATCTTCCAATATTTGAAGATTTTGAAGAAAAAAACTTCTATTCTTCTCCTTAGATCCAGACACAAATGAGAACAAAAAAGAAGAAGGTAGAAACAAGACACAGGGTAAGAGAAGTCAGTCTGTTCAATTTTTTTTTCAATCTAAAAAATTTTAACAAGAAAGATTTACACTTTTCTAGCTCATAATAAGGCTGATTATGATGATCAGTGAAAAACTGTCATATCTTACCTTATTCTGAGAAAGTATTTAATTTAATATTAAAATGGTTTTTAACCATAAAATGGGGACTCATTTTTACAGCTCATGAAAGAAAATCAATATTTAGAAAAAAATTAGTGGGATACTCATTACATGAAGTAAAAAAAGATTTTTGGGGGGTTTTGTTAACTGTTATTTTTTTTAAAGATGTACTTCTGGTTTTTTGTATGCAAATATAGTTTTATTGGTATTTTTTTTAAATGTCTTTAATATCTAAGACACTAAAGAAAAATCACATTAGGCATGTTTAATGGAAATCTGATAAATAAATCAAAAGTTATAACCCTTTGAAAAATCAAAAGAGGTCAAATATCCTTTATAATGTTATTCTTTCTGATTTTTTTAAATTATCTTCATTGTGCAAGTTTTGGTCTTATTTGTACTTGAATCAATTGTCTTTAAAGGATGAATCAAAAATACATTTAATGTAGTATATATTTGTTTGTTTAAATCCTTTTCTTCATCTACACCCAACAACTTTTGTTATTATTGACTCTATGTGCTACCATCAGCATTGATCACTCTCTTCTTTTTTTCATCAGTGATTGTCTCTTCTTGTTTGGAGAAAGACATGTCTAAATATGAGGAACTGAAAGACTTCAATTTGGAAAATCACATGCAAGACAAAAGTATACAATCTATTGAAAACAATGACAACTTTTGTGAAATTTGTCACAAGATGTTTTCTGATAAATATTAACTTTAAGCAACATATGAAAAGACACTTAGAAGGAAAATTAGAGTGTGATGTATGTGGAAACAAGTTTATGTATTCCTACACCCTTACATTTCACAAGAAAACACAACATACAAACACAGGAAAAGCTTTCTCATGTGATATTTGTGGAAATGGATTCAAGTACAAAGATAATTTAAAAAGACATAATAAAAATGTACATGTGGATGGACACAAGAAGATACACAAATGTTTGATTTGTGGCGGTGGGTTTGACAGGCAAAACAGACTGACAATTCACATTAGAAATTCATTATGTAACAACCTTGACCTTGAGCAGTTTGACCTGCACAAACAGAAGCTGATCAATTTTCTTAGAGTTGGCCAATCAAAATCTACTTCCACTCTAACTTTTGAGTAGATTTGAGAATTACGGGGCAGAGTTAGGTCCAAAGCTGTTAGCACCTCATAAGTATCATTAAACCTAATCATGATGTATTAAATATATTTTGTGTACAACTTAAAAATGAGATATAAATATTGTTGTTTTTTACATCATTCAGCATCTATTCTAGGGAAGACCGTTCTCTCCAAGGTTTTTTGTGTTTAGTAAAGCAGTGTTTGCGCCATTTTACAATTCTGGTAATATCAAAATCATAATGGAGTAAAATCTACAAACATGGAATTTCAAAAAAAGGATAAATTGATGTGTCCCTTATAAGTTAAATCAAGTACTTGATAATGAAATAATAATTCATAATAATGTTCACTAAACTATCAATAGGTGATGACTTGGACAATGGTCACTCTGTTGTTCAAAACTGTCTTTGCCTGCTCAGCAATGTCATGCTTGATTATTTCGTCTTAACATACATAACATTGTGAGCATTTCATCACAGCAGCTCTTTTGATAAAGAGATTATTTTATTGTAAATGTATATACTATTATGTTGATTATTGTTGAACTTTTCATTCTTTATTATTTTTATGAGCCCGTTCATGTTATTAACAATATATTGACATTATGAATATAAGAAATATTTGCCAATGTTAATTTTGATTTCCATTTTCATATTTATCATAAAGATGAATACTTTTAACAACTTTTATTTTATATTTCATTGGTCTCTGCATGCATTGCTATAATGGCAAAACTAAACTGATAAACCATTGTCTTCTTCTTTGCATCACAAGACTTTGAAACAGCTGTCATGCTTCACAAAATAGTGATCAGACTGATCCTTATTCTTGGATTTTCTCAGCCGTTTTTGTTTGTGTTTGTTATAGTCAATTTCCTTGAAATCATAGTTTGATATAAGAAATATGTTTTAATGGTACAAAGAGGGATATATTAAGGTCGTTTTTACTTTGTTGGTAATAACTGATTATTCGTTAAAAGCAATTTCGTTAAAAGTGAATTCACCTGTAGTTCATATACGAATGGCCTGATGATCTTGTTGAGCACCTGCAAATTTGCATTGGGTTGAACTATCATAAACGAGTGTAAACATTGATCCTGTGTGTAATTTTGGCACACTAAAGATCCCTTGACAGTTGGAAATCAAAAATAGTCTCACATCAACTGTCACTCTAACAGTCTCAAGAATAGAGATCTTCCGTCAGACAGTGGGCACCATTTTGCAGCAAGGAATTTACTAAGTGTAACCTGGAAATGTTAATGATATATGTAATATCTTTTAAACAACATGGGGGGGGGGTGAATCTAGCAGTCAATCTGGTGTTAGTTTGGACACAATGTTGTCTTCTGGTTTTACGATTTTATTCACTGGCATGAGAAAAGGCAGAAGGCAACCCAAGCAAGTCCCTTACCAATTTCCATCAAGTCATTGTAATTACAATGAAATGTGTGTAAACTGAGGATTCGAACCCTTGGCCTTCCTTCTTGAGAGTATGACAGCCTGCCAACTGATAATACAAGAGTATGATTTAAAAAGGGCAGCCTACTACTCCTGCTTCCCCAATGTATAGATGAAAAGACACCTCACCATCTAGATATAAATATTGATAAATATAGCCTCACAACAATCTTTTTAAAATGGTTTGAAAATGTTTTTATTCATTCATATGGCATTTTTATATATGTATTTTTTTCCAGTTTTTTCTTCTCATTTTCTTTCATAAAACAATATTGGAACATCAAATGTTTTATATAACATGTCAACATGATATTTGTATATAGAAATTTGACTTTTGGACATAAATGTAACATTTTGAAGGTATTTACATTCAAAGATCCTTCATTCAGATGGGATGATTTTCTTACGAAATGAAAGTTTTTGATATGATGAATATCATTTGTGGGACAATGACTGTTCATGCGAAAGACTTTGGGTTTATTAGTCAGATAAGTACATTATAATTCTAAGAATTAAGGGAAGGGGGGGGGGGGTGATTGATAGTTGAAATTTAGTGATGATGACCGTTTTCATGAATTGCTCATTTAACATTAGTTTTTTGGTCAAAAAGCAAAAAGGTTAAATGAAAATAAGTATGAAATAGGGGTAAAATGTAGGCACTGAAAAGGTTAAGGACAAAAAGGAAAACAAAACTGCTGCTTTTTTTAACTTGGCAAAAAAGAGAAAATAAAGGAGGACTGGGTAAATAATTCAGTATCCTTTGAAAATTGTGGATACATTAAAATGCCAATTGGCATATGTTTTAGAATCAACGGTCTAATCAAATAAGATTCTACAAAGAAAGGTCTTAAACTTATGGAAAAACAAAATCTAAAGAATCTGAAGTACTTTGCTTTGTGACCTTGATGCATATGAATGATGAGAACGTATAATGAATAAATGATGAGTACTGTAAAACACTAAATGATGAGTACTGTAAAACACTAAATGATGAGTACTGTAAAACACTAAATGATAAATGGAAGAAATTAAGAGAGAGGTCAACAAATTATCTGAATTATTTCAAATATGTCATACATTGCAAACAATAAAGACAATGACATAAAATGGCAGTGGATGGATTTTGATAATTTGTACAATGTAAAGCTAGTGACTCCCTTCCACACAGCTGACACAATTAAGGCAGAAGAGAGTATTTGTTGAAAAAATCCTCAGTTTAAGGCTGGGAATATTTTCAAACAAGTCTTCAAATCTATGAATAAAACAAGCAAAAAAACAACAAACACATTAAAAGTTATAGAAGGCTATTTTCCTGCACATTTAATATGAATTCTAACTTGGCTGTTATGTGACCAAATTAGTTTTGTCTTTGAACCAATCTAGAGAAATATCTTTACATAGATATACTTTACTTTAAAAATCAAATTAAAAACATCACAGCCTTACAGCATCTCCCGAAACCAAAAGTAGATTTTAATCTTCTTGTAATGTGTAATACTAGTAAGTATAACTTGTTATGAAAAATACTACAAAGTTGATAAAATCCATCTTTAAGATCAGATGCATGAAACGTTGAAATTGCATTTTAATTTGAGTGCGTGTGAAACAGGTGGGACGGGCTGATGTGATTCTTATTGAAGCAAAATTATCCATAATTGACAAATATAAAAACTATTTCTAACTTGAGAACCACAAATCAAAGAAGAAAAAACTAAATTTGCTGCTGTTAATAATGAAGGTATTTCTAACAATATCAGGGAATGATTAAACTGTTGCTCTCTTGGCAAAACAAACCAAAAGAGGGAAGACCTAAAATGGTAAACCCCACATTTTCTACAATTCACTTATAACAGTACAACTGGGTACTCGACTATAGGCAGTGAATGTCTCTGTAAGATTGCTAAGGCAAGGGGCCTAACAGGCGACCCCTTGTATATTTCCCAGGAAGTTGATAATGTAACGGTTTATATCCATTGGGCATGTCGGGTTATCCTTATTCTAAAGCATTTTGAGCTTAAAAAAGGGAAAGCTCTATACAAATGCTATTTTCATTATCAAACTAACACTAGTCATATATTTCTATTATTACAAACCCGCAGTGACGATTAACACAAGTTGACATAACTAAAAATACATTATTTAAGAACTTAGCAATCATAATAAATGTGAGATGATTATAAGTTGTAGATTGCACTATATGAAAAATACAAAAATGTTTATAACACAAATTTGTATTTTATGTGTAGATGTAACATGAACCACATTTCCTTCATAGAATTTCATTACAAAGACGCAATTCAGTCTTACATAAAAGTTAAAGCAAACTGTCCAATATTTCTTCACTGCATTGAATGTGGATGTCGTTCTGGTTTTTTACTGTCACTCTAGCTATCTCAAAACAAGAATACCTTTTGAAGCCAGACAGTCACCACTAAAGTGTTTTATAAAACACAGGCTACGTTAACTCACAAAATGTTTAAGCAGACATGAGTGTGTAAAGCAGTGACAAACACAAGATCAGTCTTCTTGGTTTGCTATGGACCAAGTTGACGGAGACTCATGAACACAATAGGTATAATGCCCCCTTCTTATAAAAAACAGGGTTTCTGTCCAATGTTTTAAGTATAATTTGTTAAAACTAAATGGTTATGAAGCAGAGACAAGTAGGATGTTGAATTTACTCCAAACAAAGAAATGATCAACATTGTATTGTACATTCATATCTACATATATCTCTGCCCATCAGCTGGGATACACTCATCACTGAGACATTCTACTCTGAACATTTTTAAAGCAATATTGGATTCTCAAACTTCATTGAAACATCTTTCATTAACACACTTTAATTCATCCATCCGCTTACTTAAGATGATTTGTAGAAGCATTTTTGGGAGATGTTTGCTGCGATGTATTTGAATTTAATCAAACTTCTATTTACAAAACATTTTTGATATCACAGCTTTCAATTTGCTTTAAGTGCTTTTTACAGTATTGGTAGACATACATACATCAGACAAAAATGTACACAGTGCATTCACTGTCAAGTTAAAACAAATTGAAATAGTAGCTTTTGAACTAAAATATTCACATGTATGGTAATGACCCCGCCTTCCCCAATGACCCCAGTGGTCAATAGGAGGATTCTGTCTAAGGAATGTGTATCATAAATTCATAAATAAAGTAACTGTTTCCTCCCAATTAAATTTAGCATTTGTGTATTTGCATACTAAGGGAAAGTCATGACTTCTTCTTCTATTGTGGTGACATTAACCTCTTTAGGTCAGGTTGGGTTAACATTTAATAGATTTGGGATACATTGAACAAGAAAAGGTTCAACAGATATATTGGGGAATGTTTGGTTATCTCAAAACACATACCAGGTGTTGCCCAGGTGATGAGATAACTGACAATAAGTGAGAAGTCAGCTAAGCCAAACATTTTCAATTTGGAAATTTGATTCTATCAGATATCTTAGTTCACTAGATATGTTAGAGGAGGTAAGATTCAAAACTGGCCAACATCTTTTTACCAGCTTTTGAGGTTTCATTAATAACAATTTGTCAAATATCCTTTCACTGGGGCCCTGAGCATTTTTATATTAAAATGAAATGATAATTCAATGGATCATGTATTACTGACAGATGAATTTAAATTCTTGGAAGAAAACATTTAAACAACAATTTACAATATGCTCACACAACATTCAAACACATGCTCACACACACAATAAAGCTAGCTGCCTTGAGAGATTTTTCCTTCAGTCGTAACATGTGCAATATATTAAAGAAATAATGGATATATAAGGAAAACTGTCAAAAATGTAAGAAGCCTTCCAATTTATGCAAGGAAATTTTTTCTCTACTTTTGTTTTACTTTGTTGATGATTCATTACATCTCTTTTTAAACATAATAATTCTTATCCAGATTTCAAAAGCAAAAGGACGGCCAGAAAGAAACTTTACATCCCTGAGATATAACAGATCTCCACATCTAAATAAATGCATACTGAAAAATAGTTTAGAAATACTCTGCAACATTTTTGAAATTTCAATGTTCTTATTCTTATATTTGATAAAGTGTATTAATTGTGTGACTTAGCAAAATTTGTAAAGATTGAGGAATACAATTCATCCAGTTCCATGACATACTTTTAACCACATAATGGTTGCTGAGGAGAAAGTTTAAGGACGAGAAATCTCTTTTAATAAAAAAAAAACACCAAAACTTGTCTAAACTTTAACTTATTATATCCAAGGTAATGACATTTTAAAAAATCAGATCAATCACCGATCTAAGAAATGTACCAATAGTTTATGTGACGACAAACTGGTTCGTGCTTTCCGTTTATATAGCTGGCCTGACACATCGCTGGTACATATATCCTTAAGAACTGAACACAGCACCTTCTTTTTACAAACAAGTCAAAAGTGGCACATTTTTATCACTGCCACTTTCATATTCTTTGAAAGACATCATCATTAATAACATTGTCTTATTAGTGCATTGAATGAAAGCAGATTTTGTTGGTATACACATTGCCATTTGAAAATTATGTATGCAAGTCTTTGTTTTGCCATTTATCAGTCGTTTGTGCTTTTAGTTTTGTAAAAACCCTTAGAGTTCGATAAAACAACAGTGGATCCAGTCTTCGCTGAAAGCAGAATCCAAATTAAAAAACTGAAAGATTCAGCTGGCACACGGCACTTAGCGTAGAGCGACTAAAACAAATCACCCCTCTGTCTTTGAAGTGGAATGAATGATAGCTCACTATGAGTCATACTTTAACAAATTTAAAAAACAGAAAACGTGCATGCCATGTTTCTATCTATTATCACAGTTTGAGTTCGAGTGGCCCGAAGTTTGATTGGCGTTGCAACCAAATCCCTGCTGAAATACTTTTTGGAAACGTTCTACCTCCACACGGCACAGAGGACACACATCAATGCGCTCAGAACATGTGTCACATGTCATGTGACCACATGGGCACAGCACCATACACACTCTCTGGTACATACAGATGCAGCACAAGAGAGAGTCCTCAATGGCATGAAGACGACGCTTCAGGCTCTGTGAAAAAATAAAAATAACATTGATATCAAATAATGGTATGTTACGGTTTTTATGATACTTGCACTATATTATATACACAACACATAACCTACTATTGTCAGTGTTAGTCTAGTTCTGAATACCATCATATCAAGGTCTTGTAGATTGATACAAATATACTAAGAAAACAAAAAGCAAAAAAAGTCATACTGCATTGGTACAATAACACAAATGTAATGTAAACCTTGTTAGGTGAAGGGTGTCTGCAAGATATCGGATTTGGTACAAGACAGGGTATGCTTAAAATAGAAAATTAAAAACACAGGCCAGCCAAATAGAAAGATGAATCTTGTTTTCAAATATATCAACAAAATAAACATCAAAGAAAAGTCTTAACAAAATTCATCCCGTTTCGACTGCATATAGAGAATGAACATGCACAACAGTTTTTAGTTAAGTCCCTCTCTAAGGACAACATATGATGAATGTATTTCTCACCTTATTTTCCTTTATTAATTCTTTGCTCTGATTCTTCTGTAGGGTATTAGAATTACTGGCATTATTGTTTTCTTCTTTGCCATCATTCTCAGCCTCGTCATCAACTTCCTCATCCTCCTCTTCATCATCATCATCCTCAAATATGTCTTGAGCCTGACAATTGTGAACTGGACTACTGCTAGGACTAGATGACTTGGCATACAGTTTCCTCCTCACGCTATCATACGCCTCCCGACTCGTCCTCTGAATATCGAAAATGTACCTCTTTCCTGCAGGAGAAAAAATATGAAATATTTAACATTGAAATTGTTTCAAATATCAATAAACCCAAAATAAATCTCTAAACATTGTCATTCAAAGACCTTTTCATGAATTAGGCTATGAATAAAACATCAATTCAAAAGTATTCCATGACACAAAAAAGTGACAGGTATTTTTGTGACGGGCTAGTAGCATTATCAACAAAGATATCTGAACCTGATATGTAGCTATGAAATATTAATGAATGCCTAGATATGGATAAACTACTTAAAAATAAACACATATACAGCAATCATATTAATTTCGCTGTCTCTGTATTTCAACATGCCCAATCAACTTACACAGCGCAGTTTCTGGCCTGCTTCCTGTTTTTAACTGTCTAGTTAAAAATACGTTTTATTTATCCCCTAAGCCATACCTGCCAGTCTCTATTACAAAGTTAGGGCTCAGCATTATAATTATATAAAACAATATGAACTCTTTTTATGTCTAAATGTTGAACAACTATATATTTTGTCTTAGCTACTCACCAAGGTCAGAATTTTCATTAAATATCGAAATGAATGTCCCCCTGAAGTCTCTACAGAACTGGGACTGGACATCATGACAGACTGTGTCACATTTGTAGAAAGAGTGCATCTCTGTGATACAACGATATAGAGCCACAGCCGCCTTACGACTGACCAGCTTGAAGCATTCTTCTAACTGGGGCTCTCCTGCGTCATCCAACAACTGCACAAAGACTGCCTTTTCATCATGTTTGGCAAAGCTGATTTGTGGGTATGGGATCCTGCAAAAACAAAATAAATCAAACAATTTAGACTTATATTCGTCATCAATTTCATGAGGCTTGTTTTGAAAATAGAGGTTCAGAAAAATGAAAGGGTAGAAACAAATATGATGCCCCCAAACCTAAAAGTACACAGTTTATATTTACATGCACAACATAGCAGGCCTTATTTCTGTTTATAGTTAATGTTTAATTTTAGATTAACAAATTTAGTTTCAAGTTTTATAATCATCTGCTCAACAGGGTTCAGTAGTACTTTGACAAGTAGTGGTAAAATATCAAGACTCAAGCTTATAAGACTACTGAGTCTTTGATGCTGATGGCAGTATTATTGTGGTTTATAGTTGTATAATAATTTTGGATTTTACATTTATCTTAAAAAACAATAATAATCAATAAGCACATATTCAATAAAATCTACTGTTACAACTATAGAGAACACAAACTTACTTCCGTTCCTCTTTGGTCACGATGTTTTCCAAAACTAGACCATCTGGCCCAACACCACAATTTAAAGCAACTCCAAGTGGTGTATGAACTTTGTGAACTTCAATTCCATAGCCTGGTAACTCACTAGCTACCTGCAACATGTAGTACCCAGCACTTGGTCGTGACTTGCCATGGAGATTGGAATGCTCACTCTCAATTTTGTCAATGAGGCTTTCTGTTGGTTCATAATCTGGTCGTAATTCAGTCAAAATCTGCAAAGTAAGGAGTTCAGATTTTTGTTTAAACAAAAAGATTTATATGTTACAACTAAAAACATTGAATTGTATCTTGCAACAAAACAATTAGCAATAATAGTAGTAAGAACATCAATCCTCCCAAAAAATTAAACTCCATCTTTTTATTTGCAAGGTGTTTCAGGTTTCATCTAGCAAAATGTGTTCACTGTTGCCATTTTTGTCATGCACCATATGTAGCTTAGAAAATAATATGTAATATTAAAATAGCAGTAGTCAATACTGGTGATCTCTCTGGATTTCCCCAATTTATTACATTCTTTTTAGGGTAACAATAAAAAAAATTGAAAATTCACCAATTTCAGGGTACCTAAAAAAAGTTTCAACAATCTTTCAAAAAACATTTATTTTTACTTTTATGTTACCCCAAAAGGATGCAAAAAACTATCCCAAGCAAAATCAATTTTTGGCCTGGTTAGTATAGTCCACTCCTATCACAGAAATTTTTCCAAAATGAAACAGATATTTTTCAGAATGATAAAATGAGACATCCATTGTTCTTTCTTACCTCTTCGTAAGTATTACGCTGGTAGGAATTGTTGGTTAAGTCTCCATGTTCTGCTTGTGATATGTATGCCACCAGCTTTGCCAGTTTGTTCTCATTGCAATGGTCTTCACTCACTGATATGTGTCCTTGGGTTATAGCATCTTTGGCTTGTACATACACCATCTCTCTGATAGATCATATATCAAACACCATTAGTAAATAGAACTCAAATAGACAATTTATTTTACTGTTTTAAAATTGAAATCATAAATTATTTTCTATGTTTTAATTCGAAACATTTCTAATGGTGAAATAATATGTATCTTGCAAAAAGGGTTGTTGGATTTTTTATATCCATCAAATAAAAATTAATTTGTTGTATTCATTCTCAATAATTGATGGATGTGATGAAAATTCATTTTTCAATAAATATAACACTTTCATGAGTGAGGACTTTATACCAAAAAACACAACCAATGCATGTTCTGGTTGGGACTGGTCTTGGATTCTTAAGAAATGTATAATAGGATGAAAAATAAAAATTTTGAACTTCCATCTTTCCATGGTCATTAAAATAATAATGGTACACAGGGAATGTCATTTCTTGATCACAAAAGCCACAAACTCAATAGTATAAATGTATAATTATGTGCATGTTATAACTTACTTAGTGGTATCCTGCTGGATGTACTGTGGCTCCACAAAGAACTTGACCTTTAGTCTCAGCCTGTACAAATGGGAAGAGCCACCTATGATGGGGATCTGGTCACATATCCTATTGCGCAGATTTAACCATAGCTCCTCTTTCTTAGACCCACAGTACTGAAGACCAAAGAAATCCACTTCTATGATACCCAGCACATCCAGAAGCTGAAAATGTCAAATAATAAAGTTGTAATCATCTCTTGAAGATAGAGAAAAACTTTGAAAGAAAATATTATAATTAATATATTATCAAAATATCTTTAGGGTTCAAACTTAATTAAAGCCATTATTCTAAAACCAGACCACTTTGTTAATAATAAAAAAAAAGTTAAGTCACAAACAGTAGTGATTTTTGCAGGTCAATGTTGCTAACACACTGAGTTAGATCTTGGATGGAGCTATTGCAGTCATCACTCAGTGATTTTGAGACTTTTCAATAAGATTAAGATGCTCAACTGTAAATATCAAATATGTCATAATGTGTACCAAAGGTAAAAGTTTTTATAAAATTTGAAAGTAAACTGCATGACTTGGAATAAGATACTTTAATGTGGACAGAGGCGAAAGTTGCAGAAATATATGAGTCATCCACGTAGTACCAAACTCGTGTAATTTGGACTTTAGATCCAGCATTGAAACGTGAACTTGCTGTTCTTAAGTTGTCTTAGACTAGTTTCTAATTATGCAGGGTCCAAAGGGTTTCTTATTTATCCTAGATAGTAAGATAAGATAAGTTTCCAACTTCAATTATTATGCATTAACATTTGAGTCAAGAGTTAGATATATGTGGACCAAACCG
>JAUUEB010248487.1:0-13343 GCA_032362205.1 Clione limacina | reverse complement strand
TGCCAGAGGTCATGTGCCAGAGGTCATGTGATATATGTCGTGTGACAGAGGTCCTGTGACAGATATCATGTGACATATGTCATTTTACATAGGTCATGTGACATATGTCTTGGGACAGAGGTCCTGTGACAGAGGTCATATCACAGAGGTCATGTGACATAGGTCATGTGATGAAGGTCATGTGATGAAAGTATGTGCCAGAAGTCATGTGCCAGAGGTCATGTGCCAGAGGTCATGTGATATATGTTGTGTGACAGAGGTCATGTGACAGAGATCATGTGACATAAGTCACGTGGCATAGGTCATGTGACATATGCCATGTGACATATGTCATGTGACGTATGTCATGTGACATAGGTCATGTGACGTATGTCATGTGACATATGTCATGTGAAATATGTCTTGGGTCCTGTGACAGAGGTCATATCACAGAGGTCATGTTACAGAGATCATGTGACATAGGTCATGTGATGAAGGTCATGTGATGAAGGTCATGTGCCAGAAGACATGTGCCAGAGGTCATGTGACATATGTCATGTGACAGAGGTCATATGACAGAGGTAATATGACAGAGGTCATATGACATAAGTCACGTGACATAGGTCATGTGACATAAGTCACGTGGCATATGTCATGTGACATATGCCATGTGACATATGTCATGTGACGTATGTCATGTGACATAGGTCATGTGATGAAGGTCATGTGACAAAGGTCATGTGACAGAGGTCATATAACAGAGATCATGTGGCAGGTCATGTGACAGAGGTCATGTGATGAAGGTCATGTGACATATGTCTTGGGACAGAGATCATATCACAGAGGTCATGTGACATAGGTCATGTGATGAAGGTCATGTGATGAAAGCATGTGCCAGAAGTCATGTGCCAGAGGTCATGTGATATATGTTGTGTGACAGAGGTCCTGTGACAGAGATCATGTGACATATGTCATGTGACATAGGTCATGTGAAATATATCTTGGGACAGAGGTCCTGTGACAGAGGTCATATCACAGAGGTCAGGTGACATAGGTCATGTTACAGAGGTCATGTGACATAGGTCATGTGATGAAGGTCATGTGATGAAGGTCATATGCAAGAAGACATGTGCCAGAGGTCATGTGACAGAGGTCATATGACAGAGGTCTTATGACAGAAGTCATATGACAGAGGTCATATGACATAATCACGTGACATAGGTCATGTGACATAGTTCTTGTGACATATGTCATGTGACATAGGTCATGTGATGAAGGTCATGTGACAAGGGTCATGTGACAGAGGTCATATCACAAAGATCATGTGGCAGTGGTCATTTGACAGAGGTCATGTGACATAGGTCAAATGACAAAGTTCAAGTGACAAAGGTCATGTGATGAAGGTCATGTGACATAGGTCATGTGACATAGGTAATGTGACAGAGGTCATGTGATATAGGTCATGTGACATAGGTCATGTGACAGAGGTCATGTGACAAAGGTCATGTGACAGAGGTCATGTGACAAAGGTCATGTGACAGAGGTCACGTGACATAGACCAAGTGACATAAGTCATGTGACAGAGGTCATGTGACATACGTCATGTGACATATGTCATAGGTCATGTGACAGAGGTCCTGTGACAGAGATCATATCACAGGTCATGTGACAGAGGTCATGTGATGAAGGTCATGTGACATATGTCTTGGGAGAGAGGTCATATCACAGAGGTCATGTGACATAGGTCATGTGATGAAGGTCATTTGCCAGAAGTCATGTGCCAGAGGTCATGTGCCAGAGGTCATGTGATATATGTCGTGTGACAGAGGTCCTGTGACAGATATCATGTGACATAGGTCATGTTACAGAGGTCATGTGACATAGGTCATGTGATGAAGGTCATGTGCCAGAAGTCATGTGCCAGAGGTCATGTGACATATGTCATGTGACAGAGGTCATATGACAGAGGTCATATGACAGAGGTCATGTGACATAGGTCATGTGACATAGGTCTTGTGACATATGTTACGTGACATAGGTCATGTGACAGAGTCATATCACAGAGATCATGTGACAGCGGTCATTTGACAGATGTCATGTGACATAGGTCATGTGATGAAGGTCATGTGACTTAGGTTATGTGACAGAGGTCATGTGATAAGGGAGAAGAAACGGAAGAAGAAGAAGAAGAAGAAGAAGAAGAAGAAGAAACGGAAGAAGAACAACGGATGAAGAAATGGAAGAAGAAGAAACGGAAGAAGAAGAAGAAGAAGAAAAAGAAGAAGAAGAAGAAGAAGAAGGAGCAGAAACGGAAGAACAAGAAGATGAAGAAACGAGAGGGGAAGAAGAAGAAGAAGAAACGAAAGAAGAAGAAACGAAAGAAGAAACGGAAGAAGAAACGGAAGAAGAAACGGAAGAAGAAACGGAAGAAGAAGAAGCAGAAGCAGAAGAAGAAAAAAGAAAAAACGGAAGAAGAAGAGAAAGAAGAAGAAACGGGAGAAGAAGAAAGGGGAGAAGAAACGGGATAAAAAGAAGAAGCAGAAGAAGAAGAAAAGGAAGAAGAAAAACGAAAAAAACGGAGGAAGAAGAAGAAACGGAAGAAGAAGAAACGGAAGAAGACGAAGAAACGGAAGAAGAAGAAGAAGAAGAAAAAACGGGAGAAGAAGAAGAAACGGGAGAAGAAGAAGAAGGAAAAGAAGAATAAGAAAAAAGAAGAAGAAAAAACAGAAGAAGAAGGAGAATAAGTAGAAGAAGAAAAAGAAAAAAGAAGAAGAAACGGACGAAGAAAAACGGAAGAAGAAATGGAAGAAGATGATAATGAAGAAGAAGAACATGAAGAAGAAGAAACGGGTGAAGAAACGGAAGAAGAAGACAAAGAAAAGGAAGAAACGGACGAAGAAACGGAAAGGGGAGCAGAAACAGAAGGAAAAGAAGATGAAGAAGCGGGAGAAGAAGAAGCAGAAACAGAAGAAGAAGAACGGAAGAAGAAGAAGATGAAGAAGAAGAAAAAGAAGAAGAAGAAACGGAAGGAGAAGCAGAAACGGAAGAAACAACGGAAGAAGACGAAAAAAGAAGAAACGGAAGAGGAGGAGGAAGAAGAAGAAGAAGAAAAAGAAACGGGAGAAGAAGAAGAAAAAGAAACGGGAGAAGAAGAAGAAGAAGAAGAAGAAACGGAAGAAACGGAAGAAGAACATCGTAAGAAGAAATGGAAGAAGAAGAAGAAGAAATGGAAGAAGAAGAAGACGAAGAAGAAGAGAAGAAGAAGAAGCAGAAACGGAAGAACAAGAAGATGAAGAAACGAGAGGAGAAGAAGAAGAAGAAGAACAAGAAAAAGAAGAAGAAACGGAAGAAAAAACGGAAGAAGAAACGGAAGAAGAAACGGAAGAAGAAGAAGCAGAAGAAAAAGAAGAAGAAGAAAACGAAAAAACAAAAAAAAAGGAAGAAGAAGAACAAGAAAAAGAAGAAGAAACGGAAGAAGAAACGGAAGAAGAAGAAGCAGAAGAAAAAGAAGAAGGAGAAAACGAAAAAAGAAAAAAACGGAAGAAGAAGAAAAAGAAGAAGAAGAAGAAACGGAAGAAGAAGAAGAAATGGAAGAAGAAGAAGGAGCAGAAACGGAAGAAGAAGAAGAAATTAGAGGAGAACAAGAAGAAGAACATGAAAAAAGAAGAAACGGAAGAAGAAACGGAAGAAGAAGAAGAAGCAGAAGAAGAAGAAGCAGAAGAAACGGAAGAAGAAAAACGGGGGAAGAAGAAGAAGAAACAGAAGAAGAAACGGAAGAAGAAGAAGAGGAAGAAGAAGAAGAAGAAGAAGAAGAAGAAGAAGGAGGAGGCAGAGGAGGACAAAAAGAAGAAGAAGAAGAAACGGGAGAAGAAGAAGAAGAAACGGGAGAAGAAGCAGAAACGAAAGAAAAACGGAAGAAGACGAAAAAAGGAGAAACGGAAGAAGAAGAATATGAAGAAGAAGAAGAAACGGAAGAAGAATAAGAATAATAAGAAGAAACGGAAGAAGAAAAACGGAAGAAGAAGAAGAACAAGAAGAAGAAGAAGAAGAAGAAGAAGGAGGAGGAGGAGGAGGAGGACAATTGATTTTCCTTCATATAATTTTTTTAATTTCCAGAGAAACCAAAGAAGACACAAAGTACACAGGATGGAAACGAAGAGGACGACGATTTTAGCAAAACAGCTATTTGTGATTTCTGTCTTTCCTGTACATATGCCAAATAAAATACTGGGAACCTAAAGCCAATTTGTTAACATGTAAAATCTGTTTGAGAAGATTACAAATATTGCTGTTATTTGGGGATAGACTTCCACTAATTGGTTAACTGGTACAGTTACGTTTTGATTGTCACTGTTCAAGGCACAGGCTTTCCATTCTTTCGCCAATTCAAGGAAATCCTCGAATTTCCAGATTCCGTAAAAAAAGAAAGACGGTGAAATTCTCGAAAAAATTGAAATATGTGGATAATGTGCGATAAAAAACAAAACAAGGTGAACAAAGCCAGTAGAGCAGCGGTATAACAGCTCTGTTTACACCGTACAGGTTATTCATTAACAGTACTTGGGGGATCAAATCTGGCGTCTGTAAATGCTTATTTGTTTTACCAAGAAGGAGTCATTTTAATCTGTGGTTTTGATTTGTTTCCTATTAGAATTTGTCAATGTAGAGGAGAAAAATATAATGAAATTAAAACAATGCATGAGATTAAAAGATAATGATTTTATTATGACATCTTGAAGTAGATTGTATAGAAAATGATGTTTAAGTCTTTCTCTACTGACACTAGAAATAGAATGAGAAATGTCAAAATCAGAGACGACTCGAAACTAAATAATTGTGATAACAAAAACACTCATCCCTAGTCAATTATAATATTGATGAGTAAAAACATACAAATGAAATTTGAAAATAGAACTTCTTTGTTTGCATTTTGTAAAACAATTCTTTAAAATTATACATACACATATTTATAATATTATAGTTACAGTCATAATATGATCTACGTCATTAGGAAAATAAGCGAGGACATTGACAACAACAAAAAGTAATGCATGATTATAATAAATGGCAATATTACTTAACAGATTTTGAAAGGCAGTATGTTCCTCGTAAAGTATCTATTTATATCACACTGAGCCTAGTGCAAAAGAAAGGTGAAGAGGTACGTACAGTCATGCATGACTAATTAATCACAACACATGTTGCGTCTATGCGTAGGAAATGATAATAATATGAAAACATGAATTTCTAAAATAAGGTGAGTACATGTAATGAGTAGTGAGTACAACTCGATGTAGTACACTGAATATTGTCAATACTGGACTTAGTTCATAATATTAATGTAAATATCACATACGGCTCAAGTTTATCTAATAAATTAAATACAAGTAGAAACAAAAAAAGACAAAGCCAGACATTTTTAGCATTCATAACGACATAGACCTTCTAAATTACACACAGAATTGATGATAATGGCAACGTTAAAAAACTTGTTTAAGCATGCTAGCTAAGTTGGACACCAAATAGATAGTTTATAAAGCAGGCTATTTTCCGTTTTTATTTAAGAAAGCCTGCGATAGAATAACAGTATATGTCAAAAATGTATGAGTACAGTATATATATACTGTGTTCACCAAAAGGTCGGTCAATATCTGACTTGTCATTTAAAAACAAAGTAAAAGTGTTTGTGTTAGATGAACAGCGATAGCGATAATAATATCGTTCCAATTTTTGTTCAATGAATCAGTGAACTTAATAATGACAATTAGATATATGTTGAGTTATTAAACCCTGCATTTTTCTTTTGTAATGGAAATGAAAAAGAAACTCTGGTCCCTGTTTACACTCAAAATAAAAGTACAGTCTAAATGCCCCATTTAATTACTGCCAGGAATAAGTGATTGTGTAGATTTGGCTTATGTTTGAAATTCAGACAAAGACGCATTGCAACACGCTGATTATAATTAGCTCTTTGAGAAACTCAAAATTGTGTTGTTTATGGGTGAAACATGTTTCTCTTCTAGCTTGTAATCAATGTTAATTGACAATGTTAAGATTATAAATTCATACATTCATTACGAAACATTCTATGCTATACGTCAATTTTCCGTTATCAACCACTGCTCCTCCTATACATCAATTCCTTGTTGATGCAGGGGTTATGTCCTTCCCCAAAACTAGTGCATCAATCAAATTGAACAAACAAAAATTAAAAAATATAGGACAAAATGAGGAAGCAACTTTAACCACCAAAATCAATGCTAAAAAATCTGTCAAGATGTTTAATTTGATTCAAAGGATTAGTACAAATTGGTGGATAGCATACACAGAACTAAGCTTGTGTACGTTATTGTTGTTTGAAATGCATGCAAGTGACTTGCTTAGAAATTTAACTGTATACTAGTTATGTTTTCTCAATTATGTACAAGGAATTGCTACAAAAAGACTCAAAGCAAGAATAAAAAGAAATACCACTGACATTAGAAGGAGCAATGGTTGACTTCCCTATACCGAACTACATAATAATATCTCGTCTATCCTCAATTAAATTATAATTCTAAAACATTCAGCTTTTATCAATCTAAAACATTATAATATGTACATAAAATATAATTTGACAAAGCTTTATAAAATGAACTAAAAACACAAAGTACAGGGTGTCTACAAAGTCCCTCCTCACTTTCAATGTTTAATATTTCCTAAACCATAAAAATTATCAAAGCTAGGCAGGAAAATCATTTTATATCAAAAGAAAATGATATTGTGAGCCTAAATAAGAGTTTGGTCATAACAACAGGTAAATATTAATTATTGAACATAATAGTAACATGAAATTTCAACGTAAGCATTTCAATTTATTTTAAGTAAAAGATGTCTTGGAAATCCTTTGACACAAAAAAATGAAATATCAAAATGTCCATCAATTAAAAAATAAAACTGAAAAGAAATAACAGACAAATTCAATTTGAAATCAGGAGAAATGCCTGTGTCAGATTCTGGTGAAAAGACGGGACGATAACTGATTTGAAGACCTGGGCAATAAAGTTCATTTTAAATTACAAAAAATAAGTGTCACATCAAACAGGGATTAAAAAGGGACATGTATAATAACAGATGGTATAATATACGGATAGTACTGTATCAAATGGCTCTCAGTTCAGTTCATGGTAAACATTGCCTAGCTTTGATTCCTTAGTAAGTAGATATTTAACTTTGAATGTAGGGAGGAATTTGTATGTACATATCATGTATATTCATTACTTGTATAATTATAAAACATTTAAATATCTTGAAAAGTTAAACATAAAAGATTGGTCAATCAAGATATCTTGTTGCCTTCATACAAAAATTATGTTTGATGTTTCAAACCACTACCAGGATTTTTTAGCTGATTTATCTGAAAAAAATCATTTCAGAATTACATCAAATTTACTGACTAATTGAGACAACGTTTTGTAAATTACTCTGACTTGTGTTATTGTGTCAAGCATTAGTTGATCCTCAATTAACAGAAGTTTACGTATTTTTGTTACAAATATATTTCAGTTATAAAGAAAAGCATCCCCTCCAACGACAAATTAAGGCCGAAATTTCTAGTGTTATATCTTTCTTAATTTGGCAAGACTGCACTGTCCATATCCATACACTAAATAATCCATACACTACATACAGATATCTTTATATCTCAAGCAAAACAAATCACATACAGTATACATCTACAAATTATTTAAGCAATTTTAAGCAAACTTTTTTGCTTATACATGATACACCTGGAATGCAAATAAAGGAACATTTTAAAATGTTTACTTCATTCTAGAACAAAAAGGTTTTTAAGTAAGTGGCAATCTTGTGGAAGTTCAGTAAAATGGAGAAATGTATTAGACAAGAAATCATTGTGAGTTACAATTTTAAACAAATATTCCAGAAACATGGTTTGAAACAACTGTTTTCCTCATAATTATCTATATCCAAATCATTCCAGATTGATTCAAAATCAATAAACAAAAAACATTCTCAAACAGACTTCCTCTTTCTGTCTCTCACTTTGTAAATCAGTCTGTCTGCTGCTATCTCTCACTTCTCCCAAGTATCACTATCAGTCACTTTTCCCATGTATCACTCTCAGTCACTTTTCCCATGTATCACTATCAGTCACTTTTCCCATGTATCACTATCAGTCACTTTTCCCATGTATCACTATCAATCACTTTTCCCATGTATCACTGTCATCAGTCACTTATCCCATGTATCACTATCATCAGTCACTTATCCCATGTATCACTCTATTTCTCACTTCTCCCACATATCACTCTATCTGTCACTTCTCCCACATATCACTCTATCAGTCACTTCTCCCACATATCACTCTATCAGTCACTTCTCCCACATATCACTCTATCTGTCACTTCTCCCATGTATCACTATCAGTCACTTCTCCCATTTATCACTATCTGTCACTTATCCCATGTATCACTACCAGTCACTTAACCCATGTATCACTCTATTTCTAACTTCTCACATGTATCACTGTCAAGCTATTTATATCATTTGTTTTTTCCATCTCTGACTTTATATGGATGGTATTTACAGTGAAAACCTGGTATTTTTACATTCAGTTATACGAAAAAAAATACTCACCTTTTAAATTCCACACATATGTTCAGCATCTAAACCACACCATGTCCTTGCACACTTTGATAATAATTGAACATGTTCAGTAACTAAACCACACCATGACCTGGCACACTTTAATAATGATTGGAACATGTTCAGTATCTAAACCACACCATGGCCTGGCACACTTTTACAATAATTGGAACATGTTTAGTATCTTAACCACACGAAGACCTGGCACGCTTAATAAACAATTAAAAATGTTCAGTATTTAAACAATCATGACCTGCTACAACAATAATATAAACAGATTGAAAAACACATGATAATTAATTAAGTATCCAACAGTTGTTTATCACATTTAAGATCTAAAGTTTACAAAATACAAAAACATATCAAAGTGCAGTAAACTTTTTACATTTTTCATGTGTATCAACTGCATGAAAATCAAGACCTGAATTTATAAAAACAGTTCTAACATTGCCAGATAAACTACTGAACTAAAGCTAAATCTCTATTTTCCATCAGACAAGTTTGTATATTGGGCAAACATGAAAAGAGCACGTCAAAGATCCTATCAATGCAGATATCTCCTCCATGTTTTTCTGCCATAAAAAGAATAAGCTGTACAAGCAAAAATGGAATTGGAACAATGCGCTTATAAAAATCACAGGCCACTGAAGCAAGTACTCTATCAATCTTTTAAGTGTTTCCTTACTTTCTAAATTCTAAACTATCATCACTTTTACATAAAAATGTCAAGAAAGATAGGACTCTGTAGTTGATTAATTGTTCAGCCAGGAATGTTTTCACTGGACACTATCAAACAATGGAATGCATGGGTAAATAAAAATGTACACATAACATCTATGTCTAACTATGTGCGCTTAAACTAGTGTGAAACACATCATCAACTCTCCTAGGATATACATACCAGTTAATGCATTCACAAAACAGTATGGCATTTCATGATACACACAAGAAAATAAATATGATTCTAAAAAATATTTACAATTAGGAAAAGTAATTTAGAACTGTAATATCTAATGTAGAAAGGAGGGGGGGGGGGGGGAGGGGGGACTTGATATGACTGACACTCAATAGAAGGACCATTCTCCTAAGTCTTCTATACAGAGTACTATTATCACCAATATTTTCGAGCTAATAAAATACCACTAGCATTGAATAACACATTAGGTGTAATTGGTGCCAATCTAGAGCACCCCACTGAATATTTAGCAAAGAGAGATAGAAAAGCCTTCTTTCTTTTTCTTTCTTCCTCCTTTTTTCTCCTTAAGATGGGGGGAGGGGCATTACACTAAGTCACCCTAGATAAGCACCAGGCTTGAGGGGAGACCAATTTAGCGCTCATCACAGACCTGTTCAACAACATTGTGAGAGACAGCACAATTCATAGATACTAGGACAAGAGCATCATAAAGAACTACTTCAAAGGCAAGGAAGATGCAATAGAACATGGAATTAGAGGAGGCCCAAGGCTGCTAGAACATGTCATGAAACTCTTTGAGAGAGTCACAGAAAAACTGATCTGAGATACTCAACAATCATGATATGCAGTTCAGGTTCATGCCTGGAAGGGGTGCTAAGTAGTCACCCGTTAGATACAAGAAAGGTTTTTTCACCACAAAGAAAGATCTCTACTTCATATTTGTTGACCAAGAGAAAGCTTTCAACCGTGTTCCCAAAATTTGTGGAGTGGGCATTACACAAGGCCGTTGCTGTAGAATAGATCATCAGAGTGGTGATGTCAGTGTAGAAGAACTACCAAAGCACAGTACATCAATGGCGTTCCTTTCAACATCAATGTTGGAGTGCATGAAGGTTCAGTTCTAAGCCCACTACTATTTTTCATCATAATAGAGGCCCTATCAAGAGACTTCAGAACACGACTCCCAAAGGAGTATTTGCAGATGATCTCAAGCAGGTAGAAGAAGGGCCTTTGTGTTGACACTGCGAAAAACAAAGGTGATGTTATTGCAGCAGGACCTTAAGCCACAGAACAAGTTCAGCAAGTGTCCCTGTGGTGTGTGTCATAAGGCATCGGCAGCAACTCAATCTTCTGCCCCAACTTCAATTGCTAGATGCAGCAGAATCAAAGAACAAATAAATAGAAACAATGATGGCAAGCCACAACTGGCCAAAAGCAGTCTCGAGATTGAGGAGAAGATCTGCTATCTTTGCAACATGCTTGAAGCAGTGGAAGAGCAGAGTAAGCAACTATTGCCAGGGGACAGAGTGAATGGAAGAAGCTCAGAGATCTGCAGCCACTTGTAACAGTTAAATCTTACTTCATACAAAGGGAGCTCTGTACAAGACTTAATGTCCAAAATTTCAGACTTTTTAATGATGTATATCCTATAATACTCATATATATTTATATATATATAATAGCTTTGCCTTCAAGGAGCCTGAGGTTTCAATCCCACCTTCCCTCATTTCACTGTGAAGTCTAAACCATGCAAAAAGGAATATAAACGTAGATTGTGATGATGATTTGTGCACCTCTGTCAACTTGCCTAGAACAAGCTGATTTGAAACAATAGATCCACAAAACTGGAATGGGTCACATGGTATGTGTCTGGAGCAACCTGATCTGAGACGATAGATCCACAAAACTGGAATGGGTCACATGGTATGTGTCTGGAGCAACCTGATCTGAGACGATAGGTTCACATAGGTTAGAAGAACAGTCTCCTTTGAGGAAAAGCGTTTCACCTTTTTCTTCTTCTTCATATATACATCTGATGAGCTATTTATTGTGACCGCTGATTCCTTTACTTTTGTTATACTCTTGGTTTGATTGAGGATCTACATTCAAGGCATAATCCACTGATTCCTTTACTTTTGTTATACTCTTGGTTTGATTGAGGATCTACATTCAAGGCATAATCCACTGGAGGACAATTTCACCAGGAGTTATTCATTATTTGTTAACACAGTGTCTTCAATTACAGACGAGATTTAATCTTGATTCAAAGATTTTCTTACTATTTCTATATTTAAGATTAATCCTCATATCTCATCCGATTAAGTTTCAATGAAAGTATGTATAAAAGATAAAAAGGGGTTTGGCTACTTTCAAACTTGATGACCTGTCTTAGTGTCATTTGTTCTCTCTTGTTTAAGTCTCTATGTTTGCCTTGACATACTAGTTCTTATTCGAGAAATTCATCCTTTGAACTTAGGTACATGCAATTGTTTTTGTCCTTGGTGATCCTTTCAAAATTTAAGAAAATAAGTTTTTCATCATGTTACTAAGACAGTTATAAATGGTAAATTAGCTGTTCCAACTTCCGACCAGCTTTCCCCCCCTTAATATACTGATATATCACCTTAGAGTTTAACTGGGAAGGTTTGAAATATAAAAGAAGTGAACTAAAACAATTGGATCCTGTTTCTCAATGCAAATGGAGACAATGGCAACATCAAACAGCCCAAATTCAACTCATACCTTTTTAAATTAATAATCAGTTATCATTAGACTCATGTTGAAAAATATCATTTGAAAAAATTACAACAATGAAAGTTTATAGCTTATGGAAATGAAGGAAGACTAAAAATGTTTTAACAGAATATTTGAAAATGTTTTGAAAACATAATAACAGAATATAGGTTGAGTTACAACAATCTTTTATTCATTTGTATGTCAACTGTAGGTAATTTTATAGGGTAAAATAGTTTCCGGGGATTGTTAAGACATACTCAAGAAATATTGACTGCTATATTTTGGACGATGTCTGTTATTTCTTTTAAAAAATATTAAGATTTATTAGAATGTATTCATCAAAAACTAAACTTTAAATAACATATCAAGTTATCCCAATCATATGTAATGAAGCATTCTTTTCTATGATTCTAGTATATATATATATATATATATACCTTAAAATGACTGAGTATAAACAATTCTCACTAATATTCAGCAAGCATGTTATCTAAAAAAAGATAATAATACACTGAACTATTTCTTTAAAGAACACATTAATGATGACAAACAGTGCATCTAAAAATAATAACCACAGATGACATAGCATATAGTTACAGTATCGTCAGGAGACTCAAAACCTCCCAACACAGCAAATGTACTGCCAACACTTGCATAAAAATTGAAACAGCTAGAAGGGTTTCATTTCTTTAAAAACAGGCTAAATGATGTGGAAGAAAACACACACACCCTTAATGATGAAACCAGATAAGTGTGTACTACACATAGAGATGTGTTGACTCAGTGACTGACAGCACGCTGTAAATGATAATGTGTCAATTTCCCAGTGATATGGTGTCAGGGTGGTGTGGGGGAAGGGGCAGTGGAGACAGTGCCTGTGAGTGGCATTCATAGACAGTCCAGTCGTTTGGGTTTCCACATCGTAGAAGCAGCAGTGAGTGTGTTGTTGAACAATTGGATAATGGTATAGACTAGGGCTAGGGTTAGTGAGTTGTCGTCAACCTAACGTCCCGCCTACCACACTAACCAGAATCACAATGAGCACTGCCAGACAAACCATGATCATGATCTTCTTCTGCAATACAAAAAGACAAAAATAAGAGATGAGTTGATTTCATTAAACAAAAACAACAACTTGACTTAAATGAAATATTATTCAATAATGAAGACAATCAAAATTTTAATGTACTTTCTCTCTGCCTTCTTGCTACTTTCTCTCTGCCTTCTTGCTACTTTCTCTCTGCCTTCTTGCTACTTTCTCTCTGCCTTCTTGCTACTTTCTCTC
>JAUUEB010248265.1:0-13345 GCA_032362205.1 Clione limacina | reverse complement strand
TATTTATCAGCATGAAATTAAACTTAGTGTTTTTTGTTTACTTAGAGTGTATACTATCAATAAATTGAAGTCACCAAAACATATGGTAAATTGACTCGTACAGGGGTCATTTAAGTCAGTTAATTAGATTAAAAAACTGCCATTCATGAAGAAACCCTTATTTGCAGAACCCCTGCACGAATCAATTAACCATGAAATTGTTGGCAAACTATATTTTTATGTTCTTAATAGTGTTTTCTAAATATATTTCGCAAACAATATCATTTATTTTTTTTAAATCGACCCGTACAGAGGCCTTGACCAGTGGTATATTAGTTTGCCAAAAAATGCATTGTAAATTTATTCGTACAGGGGTCATGCAAATGAGTACTCACTCATAAAATGGTGTAATTCTAACTAATATACCGTTGGTTTACTTTTACAGGCAGTCGTATATCTAATTTTACAGTAGTTTACAAATTCATGTAAGATAATGTGACAACACTCTTTTCAATGGATTTCAGCATCCAATTTAGTCTTATCCCAGTCCCTTAGAAATTAAAACATAGAGTTTCAGTTGATTCGATAACAAACGCAGATTGTTCACTCATGTTGTTTGCCGGTTCATCTGTTAAAGTCATGATAATTTTCATAAGGGAGATTGGCAGAGATGTTGACGCTGTTAAAAACATTTGTGCCTCAGTCTTTAGTCTCAATAAGATCAGTGTCTGTATGCTTAGAGCAAACAGTTTTGTTTTCATAAAATACAACTATTTTGGAACATGATGCAGAAACAAATTTGAAAACATCAATCTTAGTTTATTTGACATGAATTTTTAAACAATTGTTAGTTTGCTCAGCCCCTCCCCCCCCCTCAACACGTTTTTTAATGGACTGTATATTAATTTCTGTATCATTCTATCTTATCTTAATTAATAATGAAGCACATATTTGATAGTGTAGATACAATAGAGCAAAACAACAAATTTAAAGCAACATTTATTGGATGGTGAATTTTATTTAATCATAATTCAATGACCTTTTCACAGACCCATTGTTTCGGGAGCTTCACAAAGATAGATAATTAATTATTGTTGCTGGGTCAGATAGTCTTATCAATGTTTCAATGTTTCTTTATTTCAAGATTGTTATCAGAAAAATAAGTACTCATATAGAGTACACCACGACCAACAGAGACAAGTATTCTTCAAATTCAAGAACAACATTTATTAATAGATTGGTCACATTTTAAATTTTTTAAAAGGTGGACCCGGATTGTCAGTGGTCTCTTACTAATCAACACCACACCAAAGGGCAGTTATAACTATACCCCTAACCCTATGCTAAGATAATAAAGAGTGGTAATATTCTACAAGACTCGCAGCCGCTCGGCTATCGGGATGAAAAAAGCAAATAGGTCGTGTATCATGATGACGATCTGTACCTAGTAACAAAATCTCGTGACTTCAAGTTTATTGAGAAAAGACTGTCAAAAGCACTAACAACTGTTACAGAAAACAACCATAATGTTTGTGCCTTCCTTCTGAACAACAACAAAGCAAACAAAAAGCATGACATTCAGAGGAACAAAAGCTATTTATTACGAATATTACTATTGTTTTGTCATTTCCGTAAAATTGTGGTGCAGCAGATAGTTAAATCAATGTAGAAATAATGACAGCGAGGATAATTTTACACACCCTTTTGAAATAAGATGCTTAGGGCTATATAAATGCACAGATATCAACAAAAAACCTTAATACTACTATTCCACCTCATATGCCAACTCCAATAGACTACAACTAAAATTGTGTTGGATGGCGGCCATATTGGATTCCAACCCCGATATCTTTCTTATTTTCATACCGACTAGCATCGAGAATGATATGAACCGATTGGTCTGCTCAAGATCTTCAAATTGAGTACCAATTGTACTTATTTATTATGAATAGTTCTCTGGTTTTGTAATTTTTGTAATATTGTGATGTAGGGGGTAGTAAAAAGGCGTAGACAAATTAGCACTGAAGATTTTTTCTACACACCCTCCGGAAATTGGATGTTTGAATAAATATGAACCCCAAAAAATCATCAAAAAAACTATATACTATTTTTCAACCTTACCCCCTTTTTGGCCAATAATCCCATGGACTATTACATATGTTTGTCACCTTGGATGATTTAACAAAAGTCTTATTAAAAATCGATATGTTTTTGCTTCCTTCTTTATGTTCCCTCTTATTTTGTTTTGGTAATAACTGAATGAATATTATATCAAATTGTTACAAATGTGAAAATGCTTTAAATATGTACATACTGATTCAGGTCATATATTTGTGTTTATATTTATGTATCACATTCTTATAATTACGAATATAATACACCCAGTTTCTGTGCGTGTTTGTGTTTGTTTTATTTTGTGAGATTGCCTGAATATATATATATATAAATATGTATGTTTTTGCGGAGTGTATTTTAAAAGTATGTTCTGTCAAGGGCCTAGCATAGTTGCTTGGTTTGTGTATGCTTGTTTCTCCTTGCGTATATTTTCTTCATTTTCTCTCTTTGTAATAATATATTTTTTTTTTATATACTATATATTCATGAAACGATGTATGGTTTATGACCCTATAATGTTTGAAACAATCGAGAAATACAGAATCATGAATCTTAGTCTAAGTGGACGTCAAACTCGAGGGCACTATGTCCTTTGCACAACACACATAAAAATGTAAAAGCAATGGTTGCCATGAGCAACAAGCTTCTTGGCAAACTTGCTTACTCCAAATGGGGAGCAGACCCTAAGACATTCAAGACCACATTCAGTTACTTCACCAATGAGTTATACAGTGTCTGCAGGATCTATTCATTCCACAACAATTTTAACTCAACAGTGCATGCCGCATCATCACTGAAATAATAAGACCAACACATCTTCCAGAAGTCTACAGATGAACAGGCCTTACACCTTAACACATCTACCTTTAAAAAAACTAGGACATCAAAATACAAACAAGAAAACATACCCTATATGGTCACGGCAAGCAGAGAAGACTGAAGTCTCACCGTAGCTTACTGACGACAAACAGTTAGCAAACCACAGACTCAATATGGACTGCTACATAAACGACGCTATTCAGAGCCTTGTATTATAGGGATAAGATTTGATTGATGAATTTTTATATGCTGTGTTAAATCAGCTCTGCATTGGAATCATTCTTTACAAACATGACAACATGGTGCAACTGTGGGATGAATCTTTATATGCTGTGTTAACGCACACTTGCGTTTGAATGTTTTTTTACAAACATGACAACTGTGTGGTGTCGCTTCAGAATGAACCAACATATGCTGTGTTAAACGAAATTGAAACAGGGAAAATAAAAATGGAAAACTGATATGAAAAAAAACATAATAAACATATTGTGATTTTTATAGTAGAAAAATCTTTTGATTCAAGAGTGCGTAGAACGTGTTACATATACAGTTAGTTAAATTTATAACTGTATATTGTGATTTATATATATATAACTACATATCAAAGAATTTAATTGATTGCAGCAGTAAGTTTATATACATGTCAGAGAAGCGAAAATCATTAACAATTTGAGAGCTTTTTTTCTTGTGCTAGAGCGGGGCCCGAAACATGTTTATAAAATTGAAATCGAGAATTAGTTTTAGTCAAAAACAGAACAACCATAGATGTTCACAAGCTTGGAAGTAAAATAATAAAATTATACAAGTATCTAGCCACTGACGACTAAAAGAAGAATCAAACAGTTTGTAATTCATAGTTATAGTTATAGCAACAGAATAGTTCTACACATTATACATAGAACAGGGTATATAACTTAATATTTTATATTTCTTAAGTGTTAAGTGCATATATGTGACATTATATGAACTGAGTTAAAGAACACATATTTTAAAGAATAAAGAAAAAAAATTAAACAACAAAACTATAAAGAAATATTTGAAGCAAACTAGCATTGTTAGACTTTAGAAAGAACTATTTGTTCAACATCTGAACGCAAAGAGTTCCACATCTTAGAATTATTGCTCATGTTCTAGACACATGTATCATACCATTATGTTTACATGAAAAGCATAATGAACAAAGAAAGGGTTCCTCAGTTTAGAAATATTGCTGCTAAATCTCCAGGTACATCATATATGTTTATTTAAACAGAAATTTAAAAAATAGAGTTCAAGAGCTTATTGCTGCTTCATCTTTAGATACATGTATCAGACCATGATTAGTCAGATCTTTGTGTTAAATGACCTTTTCAATATTCATGAAAACCAATCAATTTTGAAAATCTAAACTTATCATTGTATAAGAGATAACAATTATATGTATTGATATCTTTAAATAAAACAGGGAACTATGTATGTGAAAAGAGTTTTATAAAAAAATAATCGCAAATATTTACAGTTGAAACCACTTAAATCAAAATCACTTATTTGAAACACAGCTTAAGTTGAACAATAATTCTGCCTCAAAATATCACACTTTAAATAAATGACATGAAATTTCTTTTCAGAATTGAAAATCAAGAAAATCCCATAAATAACTAGAAAAATAAGTACTCATATAGAGTACACCACAACCAACAGAGACAAGTATTCTTCAAATTCAAGAACAACATTTATTAATAGATTGGTCACATTTTAAATTTTTTAAAAGGTGGACCCGGATTGTCAGTGGTCTCTTACTAATCAACACCACACCAAAGGGCAGTTATAACTATACCCCTAACCCTATGCTAAGATAATAAAGAGTGGTAATATTCTACAAGACTCGCAGCCGCTCGGCTATCGGGATGAAAAAAGCAAATAGGTCGTGTATCATGATGACGATCTGTACCTAGTAACAAAATCTCGTGACTTCAAGTTTATTGAGAAAAGACTGTCAAAAGCACTAACAACTGTTACAGAAAACAACCATAATGTTTGTGCCTTCCTTCTGAACAACAACAAAGCAAACAAAAAGCATGACATTCAGAGGAACAAAAGCTATTTATTACGAATATTACTATTGTTTTGTCATTTCCGTAAAATTGTGGTGCAGCAGATAGTTAAATCAATGTAGAAATAATGACAGCGAGGATAATTTTACACACCCTTTTGAAATAAGATGCTTAGGGCTATATAAATGCACAGATATCAACAAAAAACCTTAATACTACTATTCCACCTCATATGCCAACTCCAATAGACTACAACTAAAATTGTGTTGGATGGCGGCCATATTGGATTCCAACCCCGATATCTTTCTTATTTTCATACCGACTAGCATCGAGAATGATATGAACCGATTGGTCTGCTCAAGATCTTCAAATTGAGTACCAATTGTACTTATTTATTATGAATAGTTCTCTGGTTTTGTAATTTTTGTAATATTGTGATGTAGGGGGTAGTAAAAAGGCGTAGACAAATTAGCACTGAAGATTTTTTCTACACACCCTCCGGAAATTGGATGTTTGAATAAATATGAACCCCAAAAAATCATCAAAAAAACTATATACTATTTTTCAACCTTACCCCCTTTTTGGCCAATAATCCCATGGACTATTACATATGTTTGTCACCTTGGATGATTTAACAAAAGTCTTATTAAAAATCGATATGTTTTTGCTTCCTTCTTTATGTTCCCTCTTATTTTGTTTTGGTAATAACTGAATGAATATTATATCAAATTGTTACAAATGTGAAAATGCTTTAAATATGTACATACTGATTCAGGTCATATATTTGTGTTTATATTTATGTATCACATTCTTATAATTACGAATATAATACACCCAGTTTCTGTGCGTGTTTGTGTTTGTTTTATTTTGTGAGATTGCCTGAATATATATATATATAAATATGTATGTTTTTGCGGAGTGTATTTTAAAAGTATGTTCTGTCAAGGGCCTAGCATAGTTGCTTGGTTTGTGTATGCTTGTTTCTCCTTGCGTATATTTTCTTCATTTTCTCTCTTTGTAATAATATATTTTTTTTTTATATACTATATATTCATGAAACGATGTATGGTTTATGACCCTATAATGTTTGAAACAATCGAGAAATACAGAATCATGAATCTTAGTCTAAGTGGACGTCAAACTCGAGGGCACTATGTCCTTTGCACAACACACATAAAAATGTAAAAGCAATGGTTGCCATGAGCAACAAGCTTCTTGGCAAACTTGCTTACTCCAAATGGGGAGCAGACCCTAAGACATTCAAGACCACATTCAGTTACTTCACCAATGAGTTATACAGTGTCTGCAGGATCTATTCATTCCACAACAATTTTAACTCAACAGTGCATGCCGCATCATCACTGAAATAATAAGACCAACACATCTTCCAGAAGTCTACAGATGAACAGGCCTTACACCTTAACACATCTACCTTTAAAAAAACTAGGACATCAAAATACAAACAAGAAAACATACCCTATATGGTCACGGCAAGCAGAGAAGACTGAAGTCTCACCGTAGCTTACTGACGACAAACAGTTAGCAAACCACAGACTCAATATGGACTGCTACATAAACGACGCTATTCAGAGCCTTGTATTATAGGGATAAGATTTGATTGATGAATTTTTATATGCTGTGTTAAATCAGCTCTGCATTGGAATAATTCTTTACAAACATGACAACATGGTGCAACTGTGGGATGAATCTTTATATGCTGTGTTAACGCACGCTTGCGTTTGAATGTTTTTTTACAAACATGACAAATGTGTGGTGTCGCTTCAGAATGAACCAACATATGCTGTGTTAAACCTGTTTTTAGTTTGAATGATTTTTTACAAACACGACAACTGTGTGGTGTCTCTTCAGAATGAGTTGCTATATGCTTTATTAAAGAATGTTTGTGTTTGTATGATCTTTTACAAACATGACAACAGTGTGGTTTTTTTTCTGTATGAACCAACATATGCTGTGTTAAACGACTTTTTTGTTTGAATAATTTTTTACAAACATGGCAACTGTAATATGGCTGTAACAAATGAAGTTTCAAATGTTGATTTAATTTCAAGTAATGTTTATAGATTCTTTGACATACATCACATCTAAATGCTGTACCTATCAAATGACTCTGCAAGTGCTTCTTCAAATTATGTATTTTTTTGTAGGATGTTTGACACAGATTACATACTAAATTTGATTTTGTAATGCTATTTCTTGCATAGGGAAATTTAATTTCAAGGTGTTCGAAACTATAAGCTATATCATTTCCTTTGTTGGAAAAATGTGTTTGATCTTCCTTCATGTTACATGCTGAATATAGTAAATCTTGTTTAATCTCATGAACATCTTCTAATTCAGTGTAATTTTCATTTCCATTCATTTGAGCTAATGATTCAGATTGAAGAATTGTGTCCACATTTTTAAGTTTGACAGTTGTTTCAATCTTTACAGTTGCTTTTTCGCAGACATCAAGTTCATTAGATGGTGGATAAATATAATTTTTGTCTATGAAATAATTCCCTGGTTCTTCCTTTATGAAAGGAGGTTTGTTATCATTAAATAGCATCTCTTCCTTTAATTGTTTTAAATAATCAACACTGTTTTCCATTTTTGGATTCCAGTTTAAATATTTTCTGGTTTGTTAAAGACAGACATCAATTGTTGATATACTTTGACAACTTGTACATAACACTTGTTCCACATGTCTTTAGGTATGTGAACAGCTGCTCCTATGAATCTGAAATAAAAATAAAAATTGATAAATAGAAGAATATCTAAGACTGGGATAACAATATACACTACCGGACAAATTTTCGTAAACAAACAATGATAAAACATCATGAAAACAAAATATTTAATTTCGAATGAAACAACACATTTTGTATACCGTTTCTGAATTAACTTTGATTTTCAAATGCATTATGCTATGTTACTGTGCTTAAGTGGATAGGTGTCAACATCAAAAGTCACAAGAGTTAGTAGGAGATACATCAGAATAATGCTATTTTCTCATGCTGTTGTTTTGTGTTGTTCTCTTGCACTGTCTTTTGCAATTTGTTACTGATCATGTTTGATTAAATCTTGATTTTGTGTTTTGAACAGTTTCGATACTTATATTTAACAATTTAATAATTTCATGCCATGGCAGAAGAACTTGTGCCCATTTGAAGTTGGCAGATAGTTTGATTACTTACAGCAGAATGATTTCTTGTTTGTTTTAAATCAAACCATAAACAGTGTGTCAACTTTTTAGAAGCAAGATTGGCTTTTAAATTTGTTGTGGGCTTGTGTTTCGACCTTCCAATTTTAAGTTCTCATACATTGACTTTACTATCATTTGGTTAACACATATTCGTAAAACCTCAATTACCCTGTTTTGTGACTTTTTAATATGGCCCAAACAACTTTTGAGGAATGACTCATGAACACAGTTAACATTATTATTTCTTTTAAAATTGAAATATATGCAGACAAGGTAAACAAGAAGTGTGGCTGAATTCAATTTCAATATTTTTCAATAATTATGTTTTTATCACTATTTTAAAGAGAGTGTAAAAACATTTGCCCAGTAGTGTACAAAGAGTGTATCACTATCATGCTTTCACAATGTTTGAGACATACCAAGCTTTAAAAAAAATTGTTAAGTGTCCTTCTTCTCTTAAATCCCCTGTGTGAATAAGTTATGTCAGTTTTTACATTTAAGTGCTTAAGTGACAGCTACTCTTTGGTTGGTTATTAAAAGCAGAAAGTTTAGTGATTTAGGAATATTTTGTTAATAAGTCTGTTAACATTGAAGCAAAGTTTAAGACTGGTCGTATTTAAATTAGTTACAAAAAAACGTATCATCTAGCAGATTTCTTGATTTTTCTAAAGAGAGAATTGAAACTGAATTCATCAAATCTTATCTGGGAATTAATTAAATAAATCAATATATAAGGTATATGTGTGAACATGAAGCAAGAAAATAGACAATGAAAATTGGTCACAACAAGGGTCAAAATTTCAAACTATTACAAAACCAACAATTGAGACCCTATCCTATGAAAAAGGTGAAAGCTTTAAAACAAGACGTTTGGAAAAATAATGATTTTATATTTCTCCTACCTAATGCTGATCTTAAAAGGATGTCACATTTGTTTCTGTAATTTCATGGGTAAGAGTGTATAGAATTCATTTGCTTGAAAAATAGTTATGTATGTATATTTTTTAATTCTGAAACATTTTTTGTTTAATGTTTAACTTTGAACACTTACACCAAAATTAGTAAACAATTTCATTATGCAAAGCTTTTTATGACCAAAGTGTGAGTTTGAGATTATGACAGTATTTTAGCAAATCATGCATGCTGCTAGAGAGAGTCATGGGGAAAATTAAAATTAAAAGATTTTGTAGGAAATGAATGAGCAATGGGTCAGAGAAAGGTCGATTGTTAACACCAACATTACAATTAACATTTTATCGGATTCAGCTTGGCTACACCGTATGAAAGGAATGTCGGTTTTGGCATCTGGCACCATTAATAGTTTGCTGGAAGGAGTATCAAAAAAAAGTAATTCTCTTTTAAGAAAGGGTTGAGTAAAGGGCTGATATAAAAAATTCAAACAAAATCTTATATTAAAAAAATCAATTAAATTTGAGTTTTTATTTTTCAAAGATAAAACATATGTTTGAAAAAATGTATTAGTTTACCACATAACAGTAAACGTAAAATAAACAAATTGGTTTCTTATCCATACAAAATCAGTTTAAATACCTCAACCAATCGTCATATCTTTGATGTCTTTCTCTGTTATGTCTTTGGTGAGGGGCATATCTCTGACTAGACCGAACGTCAATGATAAGTATTCTCGCTTGGGATGACCAGGCAGTCAGATGTTAATCCTCTTTTTTATCTTCAAAAATGTGCCTTCAAATGAATAATAAATCACATACATGGGATAAGATGAACATGTTTTTTTTAAAAGAGCTGCTTTAAGTGTTACATTTGATATGCTTATCAGTTAAGTAAAGTATAAGGTCGAGCAAGGGAATTTTTTTGCAGCAAATGTGACACGATTATTTGTGGTATATATGTGATGTTGCATTTTTATTTTGAGGTTAGAAAAGATTTCACATTTCGTGGATGAGATTCCTTCAGTGTTGAAGCTATTTACGTTGAAGCTTTCCATTGTTGGGCCGAGGGGGTCTCCTTTTACCACTCAAAATTCAGTTCTGTGCGTGGTGTAGCAATTGGTCTCCTTCAAGAGAATAATTAACAGAGGCACGACGGGAACGTTCGCTACTTGCCCCCCTTTTTTTATTCAGAACTGGCGCGATAAGATATGATGATGATGATGTTTTTATTTTATTGAATTCATTACCCTTGCTTTATTATGAAATTGTCTTCATATATTATAAACATAAAACTGCAGAATGTCAACAGAAACGTGAAGTACCTTCAGTCTTTACTTGCTCAGTCTTCAGAGAAGACAGGAAATATGTTCACGCATTGCTCACTCTTCTTGACAGCATATGAGATGTAAACAAAGGTGTTCTGCAATTTTGAAAACATTTTATTTAGTCATGAAGTGGTTGAACATACACAGTAGCATTAAAATTAGAATTTCATCAGATAAAGCTCGATCATTGCCTCATTATGAACAAAGTCAATTTTGGCTTCTGGTCACATACATTTTATGCTTGAGGTAATATCTAGGAATATTAATTAATGTAAGGTCCACAGCGCTATCAACTCAAAGAGGAAATTTAAGCGCATATCCAAGATTGATTTTTTCAACTGGATTGTTTATTCTTGAGGATTAAAATGATTAAAAGAGCAGTTAAACAGAAATGTAAGTTAGATATGCAAAAGAGTCTAAAAAGAACATAAATCAATGAACCTGTGTAAATTTTAAAATCATAATATTCTAATGCTTATCTTGATCAGAACTATAATAATGCCTAATATGGATTTTCAACACTAGATTAAAAAAAGCAAAAAAGCTGTGACAATATTTGCTAATATTTCTATTATACTTTATCAGACACAATTGTTTGACAATAACAATAAGAATTAAACAGTAGAAAGGTGGTTAGAAAATCAAATGGAGATCGATAACTCTATGAATTGAAAGATGTGAGATCATGAATTTCAATACTTTCCATTTTGAACTTAAAATATTAAATCATTTTCAATAATAAATTTTTAAAGGAAAAATTGTATTGTCATAAAGGCTAAAAACTTTCAAGTCCATTTGTTTGGAAGCTCCAAAGTTTAGGGGAGGTCTAGAATCAGCGACCTCCTTCATTTCTAACAAAACCGGAAGAAAATTAGAAATAAATATCTCACAAGCAGGACACAGCTCAGACCGAAGCACCACTGACCTTGTCATTTCTTTCCAAGTCTTAATAGAAAGGTCAATATGTCCTGAGGATAATGCAGTGAACTATATTGGATAGGCTGAGGGTCTTCAGCGCCATCAACATAGGCACCGTACTAAAGGACCTGGGATGGATCATACAACCAGGTGCGCTTAATCTGGTACGTCTCCTACCTTGAGACACACAACTGCAAGTAAATGATGACGGCTACACAAGTTCTATCTTCACCCCAAACATAGGCTCGCCTCAGGGAGATTGTGTGAGTCATATCTTGCTCATATTCTACTAACATACGGTGCTTGAAAAACCTAAAAAGAAAATTGAAAAACCTTGAAAATCCTTATAATACTGGAAAAAAAACTGGAAACCATTGAAAACAAAAAATGTGACAAAAACTCGAAAAACCTATAAATAACTTGAAAAACCTTGAAAACCATTGAATAGAAAAACCATCAAAAAACTTTCAGAACCCTTTAAAAACGTTAAAGCAACCTTCATTACTGTAAGGGAGGTGCATGATCCCCTTGTTGAAAAATGTCCCCTGACTGAATTCAATTTTAATCGTTATTAGGGGAGTACATGTTACTCATTTACATGACCCCTGTACAAATCAATTATTAATAAAATATTTGTCAAATTATGTTTTTATGTTCCTTATAGTGTTTTCTAACAATATATTGCAAACAATAACATTTTGTATTGAAAATCGACACTTAGGGGCTTTGACCAGCAGTATCTATTTAGAATTATACCATTTCATGAGTGAGTACTTATTTGCATAACCCCTGTACGAATCAATTATTAATGACATTTTTGGCAAATTAAGTTTTAAGGTTTAAATCACTTTAAGGAACAATAAAACATAATTTGCCAACAAATAAATTATGAATTAATTTGTACAGAGGTAATGCAAATTAGTACTCACTCTTGAAATGTTGTAATACTAACTTATATACCGCTGGTTAAGGCCCCTGTACGGATCGATTTTTAATACAAATGTTATTGCTTGCAATATATTGTAAGAACAGGCGCGTAGTCAGGGGGGGACATGGGGGAATGCCCCCTCCTCCATAGTTTTCAAAATTTCAGATGCTTCGCGGCGATTGATCCCCATTTTTTATGCTAAATGCCCTAGATTTGCACCATTTATAACTAATCTCAGAAATTTCGGCCGCTTTGCGACCATTGTTTAAATTATATCCAAAGTTGTCCCCCCATTTCAAAATCCTGGCTACGCGCCTGTGTAAAAAAATACTTTTATGAACATTTTTTCATGGTTAATTCATTCATGCAGGGGTGATGCAAATGAGGGTTTCTTCATAAAAGGCAGTTATTTAAACTCATCTACTCACTTACATGACCCGACCCCTGTATGAGTTAATTTACAATTAATGTTTTGGTTACTTCAATTTATCAATAGTATACAATCTAAGTAAACAAAAAATACTAAGTTAAATTTAATGCTGATAAATAAGGCACAGAAATAGCCAGTCGAACTGAAAAGTCTTTTGCTTTTTACTATTTATTGCTACATACGCTCATCACCTAACTAAAAAGGCCATTTTATCACACAAAAATCAGCTAAAATTAATTAATTAATGCATCCACTGGTACAAGCAATACACACATTGCTGTACCCCTGCTGTGTATGTATATATATGTCAATATGGATTTGCAAGTATCCGATTGTTTAATTAAAGGCTGAACAACTCTCAGATTAGTGTGGGAATCGTGGGAAACTATTTACCAAAATCTAGTTATACTAGGTAAAATGTGTTTATTGTCACTACAAGCTACATTTTCTCTTATACTAAATATCGCCCTTGATTGGCAGAGGAGGCTTTAGAAGTTATAACTTCTCTGTCATTAATGGGCTACATTAAACTGTTATTACCTCCCAGAACTCATTTACACTAAATGAGTTCAGGGTGATGTTGTTTCAACATTCTTCTGTCTTTCGTTCTTCTTCTGTCTATGCCCCGTGAGTTTCTCAGAAATCATTGCACTAAGATAGATGAGGGGGTTGAAAAAAAGATTCA
>JAUUEB010248154.1:0-13346 GCA_032362205.1 Clione limacina | reverse complement strand
ATTACTTCGCCTTTCGACAGGCAAAATGTTATTGACCGAACCAGATTTTATACCCATTAAGCAATAAAAACAAATTTGTAGCTACATCATCTACTTTAACTAAAAAAATAGTGGAAGAAGCCGTGAATTGTTTTGAGAATGTCATACTTGATTTTTGGACAGCGCCTCAGCGATAAGCGCGACTTAAACAATCTCATACTCATTCTATTAGGCTGAATAACTAACTTAGAGCCTTTTTGAGTGATTTTTTTCATACGTACAGTTTTAAAACAATATTGTGAGAAATCAAAGAATTGAAAACATATTTTCCATTACCATTTCAAACTTCTGGGCTAAACCACTCACGCCAACGAACGGAAGCGCTCACCACTGCACTAACATGAGACCGTATATTATAAGAATCCGGCACAATGTTGAACCTATTCACACAGTGACATAAATAATCTAGGGGTTGCTTACAACTTATTTTACGGAAACCAAGACAATTCGTGTGTTCTTTCCTTCTTTTTGCATAACATTGTTTTCTCAAAGACAACTAAGCCATTAATTTATTCTAAAGGGTCGTTTATAAAACAAATACAGAAAACTATTCAGACAAAATGAGTTTATGAACAAAATACTTATAACTGTATTTTATATAAAAATAAAACATTTGAAAGTTAAAAAAAATACTAAATATCTTTCTTTTACTTTGTCAATCACAATGTAGGGCGGAGGCGGGATGGTGATACAACATTACCATGCACTACTTAATATGATCATGCACTATTAAGTATCTATTTTCGTAATTTACAAGACAACATATCTACGGATGATGGATAAATCATCATATCAATCTGATATCAAGCACTAAGTTCGAGCATTCACAACTAATTGTGACAAAGCACATTCCAATACGTGAATGGATGTAGTCAATGTGTAATGTTATGTAGCATCGTGTTATTGTCTGTTAGCACAAGAGCATTAGGTTGTAAGCTTCTGTAACCTGGACAAAAATGTAGAAAGCTGATTTTTTCAGAAATCGATGTCTGACATCTCAAGCTTAAAAACATAAAATCTGCAAACTTGTTATGATGAATAATGTAGCGAACTTGTTATGTGGTAAACTTGGTATTTTAGGGGGGTAAACTTGGTATGGAATGTGGTAAAGTTGGTACGTTATGCAGTAAACTTGGTGTGTTATGCAGTAAACTTGGTATGCTATGCGGTAAACGTGGTATGTTATGCAGTAAACTTGGTATGTTATGCAGTAAACTTGGTATGTTATGCAGTAAACTTGGTATGTTATGCATTAAACTTGGTATGTTATGCAGTAAACTTGGTATGTTATGCAGTAAACTTGGTATGTTATGCAGTAAACTTGGTATATATGCCGTTAACTTGGTATATATGCCGTTAACTTGGTATGTTATTCAGTATTGGTATGTTATGTGGTACACTTTTTAGGCGGTTAACTTGGTATGTTATGCAGTATTGGTTATGAAGTAAATAGTATGTGGTAAACTTGGTATGTTATGTGGTAAACGTTGTATTTTATGCGGTTTACTTGGTATGTTATGCAGTTTACTTGGTATAATATGCAGTAATCTTGGTAAGCTATGCAGTAATCTTGCCATATTATGCAAAGAGGTTATGTTATGTAGTAAACTTGATATGTTATGCAGTATTAGTGTACATTTGATATGAAATGCAGTAAATTTGGTATGTTATGCAGTAAACTTGGTATGTTATGCAGTAAACTTGTTATTTATGCTGTCAACTTGGTATGTTATGCAGCATTAGTGTGGTATGTGGTAATCTTGGTATGTTATGCAGTAAACTTGATATGTTATGGAGTAAAATTTGTATGTAATGCAGTATTTTGTATATTATGTGGTGAATTTGGTATGTTATGCAGTACACTTGGTACACTTATGTAGTGACTTGGTGTATTATGTAGTAAACTTGGTATGTTGTTCGGTAATCATGGTTAGGGACCGCACTTGGTATGCTATGTGTTAAACTTTATATGTCATGCAGTAAATGTAGCACATTTTTACGTGTTTGTAGCACACTTTATAAGTATGTAGCACATTTTTACGTGTTTGTAGCACACTTTATAAGTATGTAGCACATTTGATACGTAATTATAGCACACTTGAAAGTATGTAGTACATTTTATACGAACATGTAGCATGTTTGAAACCTGTTTGTAGCACATGTGATACGTGCTTTAGCACACTTGATATATATGTAGCACATTTGATACATGTATGTAGCAGATTTTATGCGCGTTGAAGCAGTTTTTGATACATGTTCATAGCACACTTGAAAAGTATGTAGCACATTTGATACGTGGAGTGGGTTACCATTTCACATAGGTCAAGTCAGAAAATATTTGCAAATGTTTTCCCGAAAAACGAAATAAAGACCTCCAGGTGATGTGTCTACTACGACACCGCACGTCCATTATAAACATAACATGACTGGTTTTCTTAGATTAAATAACGGCTGTTAAATGAATTTTGATGTCATGTTTCGAAGATTGACATTTGTCAACCAATATAAAATGTTTGAATGAAAAAGGGAGGTAATATTGTAATCTTATTGTTACAAGGGAACTAATCAAAGATTTGTTACAGTGAGCACTTTTTATTACAACCAAATTCAATTTAATAATACAAACTTGCAATAACTTGAAAATATCCAAGATTAATCTGCACCAAGAAAACATTTATTGACAACATTGATCGGTTTTCTCTAATTATGCAAACGGTATTTAAATGAAATATTTTTCAGGATATATTTCAAATCTGTTTTTTAATACCATGCCAAATTATTTCAATATTCACATTTTTCTTTTTTACACATGTTCTTATTTTTTTTTAAATTTTTTTTATCGATAGACATTTTAAAATTCAAGTACTCATGTAAGTTACCGTGAAAATGAAGTTAATGTAAATACGATAACCCATGGATACATGATATAGATATGCATTGTAAAAAGATGAACACCGAAAGTTTCAGCATGTAGTGCCTCAATTGTAATCCATTCTATCATCAAAATTAAGGCATTAAAATAGACACAGCCAGCTAGTAAGACAAGACTTTAAGGTCCTAGTAGCTTTCTATGAAAAATAATTAAAAGCCTGAATTCATAACACAAATAAATGTGAAAAATATATCATATGAAAAAGCAAAAAGTATATTATGATAACAATTAAGAAGAAGAAATGTGAATCATAAACAAGCAAACAAAACAAATCTTTAAGAAAAAAGGCGGCAGAACACAAATAAAGAATAGCTTGGAGAAAATCACTGTTGATAATATGCGTTTGGCGTCATGACTCCTTTGAGGGGGCGTAATTTATTGCCTTAAATAAGATTTACACCATAAGTCCCATCATTCGAAGACAGACAATTCACATAATTTGCTATTATTTAGTCAATAAATTATCGTTCGTATCTTGGGTGTCCGACGCTAAACGCATACTATCTATAAACAAGCCAATGGTGTCACAACAGACCAACACTACAGAAGAAAAACAAAACACAAGTTTGGTCCAGGCTTCATTCATGTGGATGCCAACTTTTATTTATCATAATTTTCTGTTGCTATAGAGCGCATTCTAATTCTATATATTGACACTTTATATATTTATCTTACAGATTTAATTCTATATATTGACACTTTATATATTTATCTTACAGATTTAATTCTATATATTGACACTTTATTGATTTATCTTACACATTTAATTCTTTATATTGACACTTTATCGATTTATCTTACAAATTAATGTACACGTTTATTATTGACATCATATCTATAATGTCTTAAGGATTAAAGTAAGATTTGGATATATAGGGGGAAACTAAAGAGTGTTTTTATAAATGAAATCAATAGATGGAATACATAGTGGACAGATGGAAATATGAAGGGAAGAATATGAAATCAACAGAATGTGAATATATACATTTAGGAATGAAAAACGAATAAAATGATAAATGATTTAGTTGCTCGCTCGCTCGCTTGCTCAATAAACAAATAAATAAATAAATAAATTAAGCAATTAATAAATAAATTAATAAATCAATCAATCAATCAATCAATCAATCAATCAATCAATCAATCAATCAATCAATTAATTAATCAATTAATAAATCAATTATTTAATCAATCAATAAGCTACACTTATGGCGTTATTCTACTCTGTTATAAAAAAAATATATATAGAACGAAAAGAGGAAAGTGTGTATTCATATCTTTTTTTAAAACATTTATAATTAAGTAAGGCATTTATGGTAGAGATTTAGAAAATCAAAATAATCCTCTTCGCGATTTAAATTCTATCTTATATGAAACATACTGTTCTACTTAAACGTATGGCACACATCATGTCAAACATATATTTCCATACATTGGTATTTTCACCTTTGGATATTTCTTTAAATGGCTTATAAAACCCTAGCAAACACTCGACAGTGATATGAGGAATTATTTTTTAACACCTAAGGCCTTTGATTTTGTTTAGGATAATTACAAATGATATGGTGTGTATTAAAACACTAACTGATCTTGATTAATGACAATATTAAGTTGGCACCCACAATTTATCTACACAATTGATCATGCCAAATGATATTGTGAAAAGTAGTACCAATGCGGCGAAGTAACTCCTTGCTGCACCCCTCATAGACGTTGTCGTCTCGTGTACGTGGACAGAACGATGGGAAGATGGAGTCTTGAAAGGAATTATGATAGTTGACGTAGTATGATCCCTCAACCGAAGACTTTCATACCGCTGACTGTAGTTGACTCTGACGTTGTTTGAACTGTCATCCAGAGGTTTGGAACCGCTGCCCCCAGACAAATCATCCTCGTCGTCTACGCGCAGGCTACGCATCAACTCATTGAGTTGTATCATACTATCGACGTCTTCGGTGTCCTCATCTTGGTTCCATTCACTCAGCTCTTCTTTTTCTGGCATTTCAAAAATTCTATTTTCATTTGGGTTACGATCAGTGGCCGTAATTATATCATCATACTCAATATCATCAATAGAATTTTCGCTATTCATGTCATAACTTTCCGACATCTTTTCAGGATTCTCTGAGCGAAGGTTTCCGATCTTCTTGTCTTCTGCAGAAGGCAACTGCATAAGGTTCCCAATCCGCTTTTGAGTTCTCCAATTTTCTTTCCCATCATTAGGGAACCCGTAGTCACATTGATGAGGCGGCGTGGTCTTTTCTTTTGGCGTCTGCAAAACTACACCAATATCTGTTTGGACTGTAGGGTCGAATTTCTCCCAGGTTCTAGGAATTGCTTCGTTTGACTCTCTGCGCACAGATGACTTTTCATTAACTGGAGTATAAACATAGACTGTACGATTATCAACAAAACTAGGTCTTTGGTTGACTGAATGGAAATGTGGATGCGAAGACCTTGATTGAAATTCATTGCTTTGTATTTTGTCCAATGTCTCTTTACTTAACCCCCGTCCGTTAGAGTCTCTAGATTCACTTAACGCCGTTTCATAAGTCCTGCGATTAGGTTCAAGAATCCTGAACCGCCGCCATTTTTCCTCGACTGCATCATCCGGAAGCCATTTAGACGCCATTGGAGTTTTGACTTCTGTTCTGTCGACTCGTTTCTTTCGTCGTCTTTCAGTAGTGCTTTGATCTGCATGAATTCCAGTTTCCCAAAGCAGATGTCTACCAGAGGCAGGACTGCTACGCCTTTCCCTCTGCACAAGAGGAATAAAAATTCAATGAGATCTCGTTAGACGAGGTTCACAATGAGACCTGTAGAAATGGTAGGTAAATTAATGTACACACACACAAACACAAAGTGAAAAGTTTGATAAGACAACTGGAGTTCATGTTTAGAATCCTTTCATACAGAATCCGATTAAATCATAAAAAAAAATGTGAATATACTCTAGGTTTCCCTGGGAGTCCTGGACCATCCCAACACAATATGCGGTGACCCAGGGGCATGCAGCACATGCCAACTTACAATGCCGTTCACAGCTTTCATCAAAGTGCAATACTGTTTTGGGGGTTTCGACAGGACCTCTGGCACCCCCGACAGCTTCATACCCCCTGGCATTACCAAATGCTATAAACAAGCCATGATACATGTTTTGTCCTTGTAACCATTCCTGCCATATAGACAATGGACATCCATCGTAATTTTACATTGTATCTTTACGAAAATGTGTAGGACAAAAGCTTTGTCCCATCGTTTTGGACAACAAATAGATTATAGTCAGAGACATTGACAATCATTGATTAGTAACATATGACGCTGAAATATTAGACAGTGATCAAAATGATTGAACATTAGAAAGAAGAAATTGTTAGCAAACACCCAGCAAGATTACTAAAAGATAAAAGTAATAACGAGGTGCTAAAATGAGTACTAGGTACATGATTATCATGGATGTATCATTGACATCAAACACTGACCGGAGTCAATCTCATACTATAGAAATCTTTTTTTGAAATTTATAAAGTCCAGTATTTAAATAAAATGATTAGAATAATGACATGAGTCTAAATACGCAGAGAACTAAAGTCAGCAAACAAACATGAATTCTGTAGGTACGGCTAAGATATTTCAAATGTAAATAGGTTATCCTAAAAGTGAAGAACTTTAAACCGAATTCACTCGATAAAGAGGAGGCAAAAAGAACATATTTTGAGCATTGTGCGCAGCATTGGCACTTTTTTTTCTTAGTTGGAAGCTGCTGCATAAGCAATGTACAGGTTGTAAATTTTTTCTGGACAAATAATAAATTTAAATTGCACAAAAAACAAATGTAATCTCAACAAGCGTGTTTTTTGCAAAGCAAACATTTAAATTAGATTCGTCCAGAATAAATATACACTAAGCAATGCTTTAAGAATTACATCAGACAACAAACAGTGACAATTGTTTATCATGGAAATGACACATACTAATCAAATATGTTTCGAATTGTGAGGCTATCGTGATTTTTAGGAGGGGCAGATAACTAAAAAACTATAAAGAAAATATGGACTCGTCTAAGAGAGAGAGAGATCTTAACATTAGTTGACGTTCAATTTTCTTGCTATTATTCGTTTTTAGTTGTTGTATTAAGTGGAACTTGTAGCTAGTAACTTTTTTTCATCAGCTCAGTCGTTCCTTTTTGTACATTCTATGGTATTTAGAATTTGATTCTACAGGCTTTTTATTATTATGGCTGCTGTTTTTAGCTGCTTCATATTTATCTCATAGCCTATGTTTGTTTTACTATCTACATTGAGCGTATCGAGTTGGCTGGGTCAAAAGCAGGGAGGGTACAAGAATTCTAAAAAAAATGTGACACCTCCCAACACATGTTCAACATAGTGCTGAACTTGAAAATAGACTTTGAGATATGTTCGAATACATTAAAGAACTTTAAAAATGAAAAGATTGTTTAAAAATAAACGAAGTGATACTAGCGGTTTAGTTTGTGATTTTTTCAAAAGACGGTTTATAAAAAGGCGGTTACAGTTAGATATTAAATTACACATAATCAGCTTAAAACAACAATGGTCTGTTTATGTGTGAAAAACGTTGTTTTTACTATGAAATCAATTTTTGTGGCAAAAAACGGGTTGAGAAAGAGTTTACAAAAAAACACCTTATCAAAAAATTCAAGCCCCCAAGCCTTTACACTTTTTTCTTAAAATTAAAAAAGCGAAGAGAGGTGTCACATATTTTACAGTGAAATACAGACAACTGAATGAAATCAACGGAATACAAAAATGAAATGCAATCAAAGGTAAAATAACAGCAAAATCAAGACACCTACAACAAAATATACTGAGAACACGAGTATGCAGAAAATTAAACAAACCAAATGTTTCATGCAAAGCATCGAGTCTTAGTTTCACATACGTTTATATTCCATACTTTATTTGACACAACTTTCCGTGTCATCACATCAATATACATATCAACACAATATTTGTTACTTCAACTGTTAAATTCTCCGAGGCATTAGATAATATCAAAACGACAAAAATTGAAGCCCAAACTAGCAAACTAGTGAATTCCCTATTTTGAAAGATCTTCAAAACAGCATAGTGATCATTAGATTATTCGTTATATTTCAAAATTACTATAACGGTTTAACACTTTCAAACCCCTTATATATCTGCAACTAAGGGGGTGGGGTGGCAGTGGTGTACTTCAAATTGTTACAAAGTCTTAAACACGTACACGTCTAATAGTTGGAAATTATGACAAAAGGTTTCTAGTCTCTGCACTATAATTTTTTTTCGGTTTGATATGAACATTAAATATCTTTATTAATTGAAATTAAGAAGGAAACCAGGAAAGTTAGCAAAAGAGCTATGAAAAACATTGCTATTATAAAACTACAGGGTGTTTTTTTTAATCGTGATCGATAAAGAATCGTTATAACTTCCGATACGTTCTAGATAAAACCCTCTGGTTTTCGAAAGTTGATCAGAAATATATTTAAGATTGTTGTGGTACCATCATTAAGTTGATGTGACCATCGGTCATCCTGCAATGAACTATTAAGTAAAAAGCGTGAATTTCTAGGATTTCACATTGACGACATTGACGCCATCTTTTCTGCTCAAGAACATTATTGTGTACACTCTAAAACAACATAACTGGCTTAATACCTAACTGATTATTATGAAATGTGCAGATACGTTTCTATGGTTAATATTAGCTTATTATGTGAATGTCATTGACAAATGTTGGTAGATATGACCAAATGTGTGGGTAAGCTTTTGGTGACAATCGATTGACTGTAAAAAAGGTTATTAGCTTTTTAGTTTTACTAGGTTTTACTCTGTAAAATACGTACCATTAAAGACATTTGTGTATTTGTATTATTGGATAACAGCCACAATTGAATTGAAACTTTAGCAAAATATTGGTGAATATTAGCAGATGTGTAGTTAAACTTGTGGTGACAATCGGCTGACTGTAAGAAAAGTTATAAGGTTTTTAGTTGTACTATATTTTCTCGGTAGAAAACCTGCCATTAATCATTAATCATTAATGCACAGTTATATTTCCGTCTTAAATGCAAACAAAATCTGATACAAAAGTTTGTGATACAGGTTGGTTAAAAACTGGGATTTGTAAAGAGGGTTTTATTTGAGCATAGCGGGAGAGAGAGAGAGAGAGAGAGAGAGAGAGAGAGGGGGGAGGGAGAGAGAGAGGGGGAGGGAGAGAGAGAGAGAGAGAGAGAGAGAGAGAGAGAGAGGTCTTCATGGTGGTAAAAAAGTCAGCGTGTTCTTTTTTTTCTTTGTGTATCCCTCCCGGGTAAAACCGGGTAACAATCAACTAGTGGTTAAATAAAAGAAATAATTTGGAAGGCAATAGGACAACAAGAAAAATGCTAAAAATAGTCAAAGAATAATTCAACGAAAAATAAATTACGTTTTAAAGAAACAATTGACAATTTCTCTGTTCTATATCATTAAAACCTAAAATTAGTTATACAAATAATACCCCGGGAAGTAAGCTTACCGCCTATGTCTAAATGGGACACTGGTTTGTTTTTCTTTAAAATGTAAAGCATAATGCCGCCACAAGGTTGAACTTTAAATTTAGAAAATATTTACAACGGTTCAACAAATTTTAATGTTGGTGGTATTAAATTAAACATCGATGAATTTTTCTTTTTAAATACTCACGGTAGTTATTTTACAGTATATTTTCCAAAAAATTCTTTTTAAAAGAAAAAAAAGTCGTATTGCAAATACAAAAGATTAGAAAAATAAGGTCAATATAGTGTGAATTTGGGAAATTGAAAAGTTTTTTTCGATTACGGACTCCGACTCCTTATCACTGATAGTAACCAAGTACTTAAAGAAAAATAAGCAGGCATCTCCTATTCTAGACTAGAATCTACCGCAGTTCTGTACGATGTAAAAATAGCATGCATGAGGAAATTAAATTGCCAGTAATTTTATGTATGCTTTAAAAACAATGTTTCTTTTCTGTAGAGATGGATTTTGTTGGCAACAAAATATCATTTAATCATTATGGAGTTACTGTCATTTTAAGCCGTATTTTCTAATGACCTTTACAGTTTTACTTAGATGTACCATGGTACCTAATATGCAAAATGTTATGAAAATATATTAAATATTAAGCACGTTATAGTGTTACGCAAAAACATAGATCATAATGGGCTTTTGCGAGTAATTTGACCACTCAAAAACATAAGTTTAGGGAATGATACTTCGTTCCGTTTTTATTGATATTTAGTAGGAAAAACGACAGTAATTTTATTAATGCTTTAAAAAATATGTTTTAATGTCATAAATGATTTTTGGGACAAACATTTCTTTACCATTATGGATAAGTTGTTCTTTTAAGCATGATTTTTTAGTGACCTTCACACAATCTCACTCAATGTATCACTTAAATCTCTTTGAAAAAATTTATAAAAATGGAATTAAGTTTAAGGAAGTTATGTTGTTCCGAAATATGCACTAGCCGTATACTTTATACGATTTAAATATGAAAAACAGACAAGATGAACCTTTGTATGTTGTCCAATCACATTTTGCCTTGAGCAGTCAAAAAATAACATGACACACAGAAATGAAAATCAAGAACAATTGAAGCAAACCAACGAAATGAGTAAACTCAGTTTCAAGTACAGAAAGACAATTTACAATGCGATTTTAAACCAAACAAAATTGTGACATTTAAATTTAGATTTTACAAACCGTTTGGACAATATTTATATAAGCTTTGTTTATTTTGCGATTTTGCTATTACACTTATATTCATCGATACACCCATTTGCCATTGTTGTTCTTAGTAACAAAAGTAAAATATAGTCTATTTAAGGCTATATTGTAAAAGATCGCCACCGCATACAGTTACCGTTACTGTTTTGTGAATATTAACTTGATTTTCACCCTGTTAATGAAGCTTTAAAATGACAACAGATAATAAAAACGCCTGTTTTGACCTGATATATACTTTCGAAATTAACATCACCAGAAGTAAAACACGTCTATATTGTTTATTACCGGATTATAGATGTGTGAATATTCCAGTTTTTGACAGAAAATGTTGATACGATATAAGGTAAACATTAAACGGTTCAAAGAATCAAGGATAAAATCAAACTAAATAAGAATTAGACATAGTTTATATTTCAAGAGCTGAACAATGTGTTATCAAAGCTATTATTATAAAATAAACATATTATTATATAGCTTAACTTCCTTAAAGAAAAGTGTAAGCTCTAGCAGTTGTCATATTTCCTACAAAGAAAAGCTTTATAAATGTCAACTAACCAATTGTTTTTCTATGCAAAATTTAAATAACAATTGGTCTCCAACAATACAAATGGCTATCATGATATTGACCTTATTACAAAACGATACCCAATTTGTATATGCACTCTGCTAAATGTATATTGACCATGGAAATCAGGCATGTTTAACAATTAAATAAGGGGATCTATGATCAAACTGATCTTGGATTGGTGATCCAGATATCATTTGTAGGAACTTTATTGCAATTGGTTATTTAGACATTTGTGAATCATCTTTGTTTTTCTCTTGTGTGCCGTCAATTGTCCCAAAAAGTGATTACATAAAAAGAGTTAAAGGTCTGCATAAAGTGAGAATAATTATACATAATCATATAATCTAATCACACACATGACATGAATACAGCTAATCATATTCTGTACATCGAGTTCGAATATTAGAGAGGGGTAGGGAGATATATATATGAGTACATAACAACAAGAAACGACCTAAGTGTGACCAAAAGGTCAAGTTGGTACATAAGATAATTAAGAGTTTTACTCACGCCCTGTGTTGATTGCATCTCATCTAAGTCTTCATCATCTGTGTCTGTGTAGATTTGAGGTCTGAGTAAAAGAGAAAATAAAACTTTTTTTTTACTACAAATATAAAACTTTACAATTGTTTGTAAGACATTCTTTATGTGTAATATTTTTTTTTACGTGTAAATAAGCAGACAATTGCTAACTGTCTGCCAAGTTTTATACTGCTTTATTTGACACTTAGTTAATGATTCATAATATTCCTTAAGCATCAGGGTATAAAATGCTTCATTTTCAGCTGTACATAATTGAATTCAATACGCGTGCATACAAACACAGTCTAGGCTACTACAATCTTCACAAGTCAATAGATTACAGAGCTAAGGGTGAAATTGTTTAGATTTGTGATGTCAAAGTGTTGTTAACTGTTGAGGTATTGTTTTTACGACGACATCCTGCACATATTTGATGATCTTGGTATGATAGCAAATTATGATTACTATTACTCTTGAGTTTAAAAAAAGGAAAAACCAAGCAGTGAAAACCTGAATTGAAAAGACGACAGGTGAACAAAATATTAAACGTTTCTTGCTGTCTGCAGTAAGCATTCATTTTCTTTCACCTTGTTTTGAAATTCAATAACATTTTTTTAGCATAACAAACATAAATTCCTCAGTTTTTATTTCCACCCAGACATTCATTACATAAACCAAAGTGAACCATTGATGAATCAAAGTTTTTCAATTTCAGTTAAGTTTTTTAAACATAAGAAAAAGTAATCCTCCTGAGAAGAGGTTATACAAATAGAAATAATCAATTGTGAGACGAGTTAGTTTGTTTGACCAAAAGGAACACAATGATCTTGAATCCTCCAGGAAATGAATTAAAGTTTTTTAATCAATGAATAACAACGGTTTTCTTGTGTTCAATATGTTTTGAACGAATATGCAACTATGAAATTTCTATACAATGGTTGTTTGAGCCACTCAAATAATTTCGTAACAGACTTTCTAAGAAAGAAAATAGATAAATAATATGGCATCAGCGTTGAGGGCACAAAGTTCAGAAGAACATAGATAAATAATATGGCATCAGCGTTGAGGGCACAAAGTTCAAAAGAACATATATAAATAATATGGCATCAGCGTTGAGGGCAACAGCTCAGAAGAACATAGATAAATAATATGACATTAGCGTTGAGGGCACAAAGTTCAAACTAAAACTTTAAAATAAAAAAAAAGAACAGGTCGACTCGAACATGTGCATTTGATTAACAAAAATATAAGAATAAACTTTTTGTTGTATTTAAATTTAACTTACATCGCAATTAAAATAAACTATCTACATAATATAATTCAAAATTATTTATTTATTTATTTATGTGAATGCAATGGGATTACAGCCACAGTTGTAACTCAATCCATCTGAAAACGTTCACAAAATGTTGGTAGATATTACAAGATGTGTGATTAAGCTTTTGGTGACAATCGGTCGACTGTAAGAAAAGTTAATAGCTTTTTAGTTTTTGGTTCGTATTTTACAGAGAAA
>JAUUEB010248043.1:0-13346 GCA_032362205.1 Clione limacina | reverse complement strand
TGCGCATAGTGGGGGAGAGTGAGAGAGGTATACATGGTGGTAAAAAAGTCAGTGTGTTCTTTTTTTTCAGCCAAATTTTATGTTTCTTTCTTTTCGTATCCTTTCCGGTTAAGATTGGGTACAAAGCCAGAAAACATTTTGTAGACTGCTATTAGCGATGTAAGGGCAACAATTGATTTGAGATCTGGGCGAAGCCGGGTGAACCCACTAGTAGCATATAAGCCAAACTCTTTTTTTAAACAAAATCCGAGAAGGCGTTTAAGGAAATTAATTTCTAATGTTTCTAAAGGAAGGGGTGGAGAACATAGACGGGAGGGGGAAGCATTGTCGATTTAATTGCAACATTCGGTATAGCAGAAACAGCGATATTGACATCTTTATTTGATGAGAAATGACACCAGATAAACAATGAGATCCAATAGAAATAGAAAGACGTAAGACATGGATTGATGAAGAGACATAATTAAGAAAAATGTCCACAATAACAAGAACAAAAGACGAGAGAACAATAGAAAACTACGCTTTCGATAATGAAAATATGATTAACATAAAAACAATAAGCAATAAATATTTGCCAAGCAGCAATATTAACATCACATGTAACGGCAACAAAAGTGACATCAACAAAAATTTACGAACCACAAAAAAACGAACAAGGACCCGACACAGTGTCACAACTTAACGCTTTATAAATTCTTTTCGAAGGCCGTCACTTGGAATAATTGTGTCATGATTAGATCGATATGACGATTCAGTGATGCATTGAAATTTGCAACGAAGCGAAGTGCATTGATTTAAAAAAAAGTAGAAAAGTGTTGAGTTTGGACATTGATCTGTGCTGTCAATCGACACGAGACAAACGTCGACCCTTTGTACGTCTGATTCAGCGTTGTGTATGATGGAGAACACAGCCTTTTTTACCCATGTTACGTCCGTTAAAACAATGAGGGGTCTTTTTTCACACGTATCTGCTCCGCCTTAATTGATACCACCCACCAGGACTCATTTACAACGAGCAGGAGACAGGCAGGCAGGCAAGCGGAAGGGCAGGCGGGCAGGCGGGCGGGCAGGCGGGCAGGCGGGCAGGTGAGAAGGCGGGCGGGCAGGCGGGAAGGTAGGCAGGCAGGCAGGCAGGCAGGCGGGCAGGCGGGCAGGCGGTTAGGCTGGTAGGCGGTCAGGTGGTCAGGCGGAGAGGCAGGTATGCAGGCAGGTAGACACATCGACAGGCAGACAGACACACAGACACACATACAGACACACAGGAAAGCCTATATTTATGATAAAGATCCATGTTTAGGGTTTACAATTGTCCCATAATCCATCGATCAATTTAAAATAAGTTTGATCAAATGTTTCGTTTTTTTAACATATGGTTTGCCTGTTGAGTTGTAATGATAAGTAGATAACTACACTTGTGATTCATGATTAAATTTGAGATGATTCAATCTACACGGGAGTCCTCATTCTTTTATCGCTATTTGAATTTCATATTGTTTATTCTAATCACACGTTGATTTATTCAATCAAAGTAAAATGAAGACTTCGATTCCTGATAAGCAAATTGGGTTGGAATTACCCGGAGTCACCGAAAATGTGTCTAGTTATGTACCAAAATGTGTCTAGTTATGTACCAAAATGTGTCTAGTTATGTACCAAAATGTGTCTAGTTATGTACCAAAATGTATCTAGTTATGTAACAACAGTATTTTGGAACATAACAATCCAGGAATTTTTCCTCACAAGAAAATAAAAAAGTTTGATATGAGCCATGGGTTGACAGTACTTTAATCAAGTATTGTCACATTTCATATTTCTTATTCACAAAAAAGAGAATTTTCTCTCTATGTCTATTTGCGATAACTAGATGTGTTTAATCCGTTTTCCCAAAACGAGTGTCTTTTAAACACATCTTCATAACTTTGCCGATTTTGCACCTTTAAGCCCCAAAGTTGACAGGAACTAGGATGTGAAGATTTAGATTGCATAGAATTAACAAAATAGCCAACTAAATAACATATTTTATTCGACTATGATAGCGACGTTTTCATGCAAACAGAGGATTTTACTTTTTAGGTTTTTCAATGATCCGAACCACTGACCCAACGTAGCGGGAATAATAAAGCGTAGATGGTGCTGGGTTTTTCTAGCTATGTAATGCTACATTACTCATCCCTTTATGTAATGCTACATTACTCATAGCTTTTTAAAAAGTTAAATACATACATAAGGATAGGTTTTTTAAGTTGGTCCCTTTCCAATATCCTCGAAACATAAACTTTTTAATGATGTGTTTATCGACAGTTTGTACATTTGCAATGGTGGCGATTGAACAAAAATGCAATCTATTTTCTACCCCGTAGAGCTGTTGACAAGAATAAACCCACATCTTCTATAGTCTATGAGTATTTTGATTATTGAACACGACCAGATTTAACTAAACATGTTACACTATCACAAAGCATTATCGAATAAAAAAAAAACGTATGTTTTCTAAAGTAGAAATACAATCAATGCTAACGGAAGACTGGTCGTTCTTTAACAGTCTTATTACAATTTCAAGAAAATATCTTGCCAGTTGATCCCATTAAAACTGTAAACGAAAACGTTCACCCACAAAAGCTACCTTTTATATCTTTTAAGTCTACGTAAACATCACAATTGTGGCAAAACCTGTCTTTAAAATTACAACAAGAACTTATTTACTTAAAAAATAACAATGTAAAACCCGCACATGCATACACACATGGGAACAAACAAACACACCTACCTAAAAAACTCACACAAAACAAACAAATACAGGGACATAACTCACGCTGGCTTTCTCACTGTCATCTAAATACAGATTGAATAAATCCATCAAACAATAACGACATGTAAATCATTAATACAAATGTTGAAAATAAACAAAAGTCTTACTTTCCCAACCTTGTCGGTTTTGTATGGTTTTTACCATATCAAATGTATGCTATGTTTACTTTTGCCGTTCAATGACACTTTGTCGATATTTCTAACACAATAAACATGTCATATCTTATGCGTAGTTTACATGTTATTTCACGGATATAGTCTGCAATGATGCAATGCTGTTGTTATTTATTTACTTGAATTTGACTTTTATCATTTATTGGTATAAACATATTTTATATAAAATAAATCTTGAAAACTTGAAATCAACATACCCCCAACATACGCCCGACAACACACCGAGAATCGTGAACTGGACCAGACCAGGTCTGGGTTTTATCGTGCACGAGGAAAATATGTTTTCATAGATCTACCTTAACTTCTCTTAATAAAGAAATGAAAGCATTGTTTACCTTTACTTGATATGTCATATTTTGGTATCCATTGGTAAACTACCATGAATAAGTATCATACGAAACTAAAATTGATGTAAAAGCTGTTAGAAAAAGCAAAAATTTTATTTTTTTGTTTTATTTTTCGAGCTATTCAAACTTTTGATCGGGTTACAAAAAAATAGCATGTAGAGATACAAGGATACAAGAATGTCTGTTCACTGTTGTTTATGGTTTTTATCTATTAGTTTTAGTTATTTCATGACTTTAGTGTTATATATGCAGGTATCAATCTAAAAGAATTGCCATGACACGACGACTGTTTTTTTGCCTTTTTGCTCAGACTGCTCGCCTAACTATCGATAATTTTTAATTTTTGTATATGTTTATAGTTGTTTGAAAATATGACACCAAATATTAGGAATGCAATGTAAGGTGGAATTTGGGCCGAGTAGTTAAGACGCAGGCCTCTTGAGTGGAAGGTCGGTATTCGAATCCCGACCGGAACATACTTTAAAAGAATGAGCTATAGCAGTGGTCTCACCAGGGTATTTACAGATTCGTGCTAAGACTGCTTGGTACGTTGTCAGTAAACTGTGAATGGGTAAGATGTACGAGTAGTGCTATTATAGCTAGCATCATCTGTGTTGTAGAATTTACAATTGTCTGAGTAGCACCGTTGTCGACATAAGGTTCATTGTGTTTATTGATACCTTAACACCTAGTACAACTTACAAACATTTTCAAAAAAACAGTTATCGTATTTCTACTACATGTCTTAAAAACATAAACCAAAACAACAAGGAACATAAACCCAAAAATTAATAATTTTCCCCCAATTCTAAAACGAAAAAGAAAAACATACGTTTTTTACCCAACGCTTTTCAAAATACTATCATTTTAAGGCATACAATTAATGTGTAACAGACAGAACCCTTCTAGCATGAATTTCTCTATTTAACGTGTTGTGTCATTGCCTAGTACCCAATGATCACATAAACATCATATGAAGTATTCAAAGTGAAATAATCAGCTTATTACGTGAGCTTATGAATGAAACAGACGTGTATATCTATGTGTCTGTTTTAGGTCTATTTAAAGCCTTGATTCCTTCCAACGTCATTGAACGACTAACACTAACCGTTAATTCAATATAATACTGTAAAGGGATACTATGTGGATCACACATTTGTATAATTACACTATGACATCCGTGTATCTCTTCTTAGTGTGTATAACGATCTATTATAAGTGTCATAAATACCATCATAAAGGCGATATAATTGATTTATGCTAAAACAAAATGTTTTATCTTCCAGTTTAACAGTAGAGGGTGTTTATTTTACAAGACACATTTTAGGATGCTTTAATAACATTTTGATCCTCATTAATCAGTTTATATCAAATATGTTTTTAAAATCGTTTAGAATCCCACGCAGATTAAAACATTAACATGCAACACTGATCTCTTTAAAAAAATAATTATCAATTACAATCGAGTTTTGTTCTTCATAACAAAAGTCATAATCAATATTGCTTAAATAAACATGATTATACAAACTAGACGCCTATTATCCCCGTATCTATCGTTTGCCATTATTCCTTCAAAAAGCCCATCTAAATTGGGTGATATGAATTTGAACTTATCACTTATCATCCATCCCTGTCTACACAAGTGGTTTGTTACAATGAAAACATGGAAATAATATAAAACAAAAACATGTTAATCAGATACTTGAAATATCTCCCAACCTGAACACGACACATACATGGTAACACGTGACAGCGATATCGTGATCAGTGTTATTTAGTAGCCACACACTCGGTTATCAAGGTGGGTGGTCTACGATCGATGTCTACAATAAGAGCTTCTGTCATGGTGACTGGCAAACATGTTAGTTGTTGTTAAATGAATTATTTCCTGGTAAATACGACATTTTAATGTTTTTATGTAATTTTATGAAATTGCATGTGTTACTTTTATGAGTAGCGTTTAAGGAGTAGTTGACAAATGTCATACTTTAATCATAACTGTCCGAGCTCACGAGAACATTATAACATACGTAAAAGTACATCTTATTTTTAATGAGCGATAAAACTATTATTATACCCCATTCAATCTAAATCCTTTGTTGAGTAAAGTAAATAAAATTCAATTTATTTCAAATAGAATCACGAGTTATCATTATTGAGACTTATGTTACTAAGATTGAAGTTGCACCATGCGCAATGCATCATGGTTCCCGTGAGTTCACTTAATATAGCGGCACGGTGTTAACCAATGGAATTAAAAATAAAATACAAACAAAAAAGGGTAATACAAATGTCCTGAAAAGACAAATAAAATTAAATGTGGGATAAGAGAATTTGTTAGAAACAAAATAAAAGTGTCTCTAAGTAGTTGACACTTCAATCTCAATTGATGCCAAAAGATTTAATGAAAACAACATTACCTCCCCTCACTTCGTGTTTTATTTCAGATCACTGACTGTAGCTAAAATAAACATCACGTCATCTAAGAAATATAACGTCAGATTTGTTCAGCTTTGAGAATATATGTAAAAAACAAGCCAAATAACTTAACAGTTTTCGGAATAAATGTTTCAAATGATTGTTGAACTTTTCAAACCCTATGACTGTCAATATATGTATTCATGTATATTTACTGAATTGAGCACAAATCCCCCCCTGAGGTGCATAAAATGGATTATTGATTTAAATATTTTTTCGTTTGTTATAAAAAATTTAATATAAATCCAAGATACTGTAAGAAAATAAAAGAATCAACAAAAAGCTTAGACTTGTACAATGATTCATGTCAAATAATCCAATAAAAGGCTATGTTTAACAGTGCGCCAAGGTAATCTCAGTACACTGTTACTTAAACATCGCATTTTATAGATTCCACACAACAATCACGAATTAAATTTAGTGGACGCTTATTGAAAACTCTGAAATATTGAAATATGTTTGATAATGGTTTACTTGTTCTTAAGCATATAAAAATCCTATTGGTTTTCTAAATGGTATAAATGTCTATCGACTATCGAGCTAAATGTTGATGAATTTATAAAGGAATGCTTCGTCCTCAAATTCTAGAAACTGTGGACCTAAACTGGTCAACACAAATATTTTGAACTATTTGAACGCATATTAATTATCATTATAATAGACGAATGATATTGTTTATTTGCTTATAATATCCAGCATGATGATCTTTGAAATTTGTGTCATTTTTGACATCTTATATTTAGAATTTGTTTGAAAACAAAGACCTTTGTTGTGTTTATCTTTTTCTTTGTTTGTCTTAGTAAAAAACATTTTTACTACTTTTTCTACATTGCCTTGTTATCTCTCCATAATTTGGTGTGTTATTTATTTGAAATTAATTTAATTTGGGCCAGGTTTTGTCTAAACATGCAAGGTTACTTGATTTATTTTAAAACCCGGTGAAAAAATTTGACCAACAATATTGTTGGTCAAATTTTTTCACAGGGTTTTAAAATAAATCAAGTAACCTTATCATTGTTATTTAAATATTATACCATGTATCCTTTCTTTATCAGCTCATGTTGGCGACTATGCATTTATAATTTTGTTCGGGAATGTACATAAATGTGGCGTTAGATTTATTAAATTGTACCAAAAATTAATTATTCAAATAACATAAAGATTACAGAACTGATGAAATAACACCTTATACATACAGTATTCACCTATGTAATAAACGGGTTAAAACACAAACTGTGTTATGAGTCAAGCATGAATGACGAGAACATATTTGTTAAAAACTATATTTATACCCAATGAAATAATCATAAGTATACCCAATGAAAGGAGAAAAATATTATTTTTCTTTTCAAGATTTGTCTTTAAGATAGCTTAGCTATTAACTTTTTCACAATCACTAACGTCAAAATAACCATTCATGATTATTTGCCTTTATATGAATCAGGGGGAAGGGGTTTTAAAATGATATTGGCCTTATCAGGACTTGGCACATTATGTTCATTTTTTTAATTCAACAATTTGATATTAAAACACATCACTCTTACGTTGAAGCAAAATCCCCCTTTTCCGTTTTTAACCCTTGATGGATAGACAGCTAGCGATGACAATTACTAAGCTTTAAAGCAATAACTTACACGACAGCTGACATTCATGATAAATTACGGAGGTCGCAAGGGATGAATTCATTGACGATACAGACCACTGCTATTCAATGATCAAGTCGTGTTTTTCCATAATTAGGAAGTGTCGTATGGAAGTGCTCTTGTGTTCAACGTGAATTATCAGTTGACGATCTACAGAGCATGAAACACGCACAGTAAAAACTTCGTAATTATCAAACAAGAATCAGTAGATTAAATAGAAAGAATGAAAAGGCACAGGAAACAGTGTTGTATACAAAACCATTGAAACGTAGATGACCATTTTAACAGGTATCTCCCAATTATGACCGAGAGTTGATACTAGATCTTAATTGTGACATCACGTAGATCTTGTCACCGGATTGCGTTTATCAAGAAACTGACATTTTCACGTCTACACAATATGCCTATCTTCATCTTTTGTTTGTTTGATTTTTGTCACAGCCGCAGTATATTTTTAAATGTCTCAACCCGCATCGCTCTTTTTATCGGGTTGACAAGGAAAAATTGAGGCAAATAACAATTTGTTTTCCATCATTATCTGTTGGAAATCACAAAGTTTTGCCAAAGTTTTATTGTTGATATCGCGATAACGTCCATACGGGTACTGCTTACGTGTAATTGATAGTACGGGCGACATTAGCGTTTTTACGTTGCTGTAATTCAATGACTGTTATATATAGCCATTATCTAGCAATCAAGCTACATACAACCACACTCGCACAGATACGTGTACGTGCACACACAAATTGTGTGTGCTTAATCGCAATAATTGCTGATTTAATTGATATATCTTGTTATTTAACTTAAACAAGCCTACACATAGACTGATGTAAATTGTTATATTTGGAAGTTACATGTACAATATGAAACCCTAAACTATTATAACACGTACAACTAGATTTTTTTTTACTGTTAGACATCATTTGAGACAATATTAGTGGAATTCTGATAAACAATCCCTCGCCAATTTATAAAACGACCCTGATAATTTAACGGCTAAAATAAAAAGACACGAGTAAACATGCATCAATAAATAGTGAGCAGACAAATCATCGCAAACTTACATTAACAACTAGGTCAACATGGAATGTTTAAAGGATAGAAGAGTGGGTCTATTGATCAGAATAATTACATAGTTGGTAACGAGGATTTGTTGATACCTGGTTACTTATGAGTGATTATGCTATCAACATGATATTATGTGGTTGGATAAGTTTAATCTTATATACAATATTCACATAGATATATCATATTTTTAGTTGTAAGTGAATGATCTTGTATGTAACTTACTTGTAGTGAAACTCATCATTGATTTTGTTATGTCGTTTTTATCATGTTATAGCATCTGATAACTCGATGCTTTTAGCTACATATATCACATTGATATTTTGAAATGCATGATTTGGAAAATGTGATCTAATGAATAAATGTGCTTATAGTATAAAAAGTGTCGTTGTCTAAATTGGACCAAGAAGTAAATTAACAAAGAATATGGAAAAGAGTAAAGACACCATGAATCTAAAAGATCGATATTGTTAACAACAAATACTTCAACATAACTTGTTTCTCTTATTTGTACTGATCTTTGGCTTAGTGCTAATTTTACCCCATTTTTATATGTCAATCGTTAGGGAAAAAATATTTGTATAACTGATATAAACTCAAGATGACCAAACGTTAATGCTAGTATAAATAAATTGGAATAAAACAGTAGCTTACACACTACTTAACATACGCATGGTTCACGTCTTTGTTTAATGGTTTGCTTTGAAGTTTTTCCTCTAAAAAAGAAGCAAACAATCTTAAACTGGAGTTACGTCAGGGATAGGGAAGAGTTTCACCAAATCTCAGTCTTATTAATGTCTCTTGAGTTGTTTGCTTGTCCGAGGTATAACATTGCCATGGTGGATGGTGGGTCTTGTTTCTCGCCTAACTCTTGTTAACTTAGTTAGAGATTCACTTCAGTATAGTAACAATACAATAACAAATAACAGTACAATAACAAGTAACTTTTACACAATGTTTTGTTTGGATAATATTGCAAAATAATATGAGCATAGTTGGGAACCCAACAACAATTTGATGTAATAAGTTCGTTGTTTGTGCATACGCAGAAAGGCTTACACCATGCATTTAAATGAATAGTATAATAATATGGCTATGGAATTAAGCTCTCTTATTGTACTTAGTTTATGGGGATATTTTATCTATGGCACATTTGAGAGCATAAAGGGTATTACTGTTGTATCACATTTAATACATTGCTTCATAGTACGATTATGCCAGGATTCGTGTTTTTCTATTTTTTCATGGAACCTGGGAAATTATACTGAACTTGAACTTGGTTTGCCACTTATTGATGTACATTTTGTTGAAGATATTTACTCTAAACATGTGTTGTTATTGCATTACAATATTTGACAGAACCTTTGATATTTAAATTGCCACGTCATTTTTTGACGCTCCTGGTGTAGAATATTGACTTACGATTTGATAATTTAAATTTTGACGTAGCTGAGTAAAATTGATGGGTGTCCTTTAATTTTTTAAGATCATTGTCAAAACGGACATTAGTTTAAAGAAAAAGGATGCTCTATTCCAATATACCAACACGATAGTGTTTGACCAATATGTATATGTGATATAGTGATACTAATGGGTGTGTACTTTCTTTTGATCGACAGTTTGTTTTGTTATGATCTCTTAGACTTAATATTACACAGTGTAATCCGCTTGTTATAGGTCGCTTTATATCGCACTGCGTTTATTATCATAGTTTCTTTTTGCTATATGGTTAAGTTAGTACTGCTTAATATCACAATTGTCCACTTTATTTAATAGATAGACTTTCCCTACACAGGAAAATGCATGTTTAAGGGGAACTATTTTAAAGAAAACTCTTCAACTCTCATATTTAAGATCAATTTTTCTTAGTCCGGACGCGGTTATCTAGCACCATTAACTCAGACATAATTTTATTTTCACAAAATTACAAATCTAAATATATGATTCTATATTTCAGCTTCAGTTAACATGCACATAACATTCAATACTTACAATACATTGACTTCCCCACCCCGCTTAATACAACTCAAACGATATTCCGACATAACTCACGGGGACAAACTTTGAAATATGTCGCAAAATTATTTCTAACTTGTAAAACAGAAAAAAGGCATGACACAAAACAATTACAGAATCTAGTCGTGTCGATGCTCAGCGTTTGCATCTTTAATAATAAATCGAAGTTTTTTGTATCGGTAACTGAGAAGCAAATCAATTTTGTCTTGTTCATCTTTGACTGTGTTTATACGCTGTTATCAAGTCATGACGAATATGAACACTTTTAAAAGAGGTAGTTCGATAATGGTGGTTTTTAACTAGCATAATGTATGTGATTTCTACAGACAAAATACTAATGATAAAAATAGAGAAGAGCGACATTATTAGAATCAAAGATGAAATATAGCGGCACGATTGTAAACAATGGAATTATACATAATAAATCAAACGAGTGGTATTATAATGTATTTATAGACACGTGATATAAAAGTGACATAAGAGGACTATCTAAGAAACAAAATATTTAACTCATTGGTTGACACTGTCATCTCACTAGATGTAGATTTAATGGAAATAACATAACGTCCCTTTTACTTAGTTTTAAATAAAAACATACTATTTTACATCACTGACTTGAGCTAAAATACACACCTCGTCTTTATTTATTTATTATTTTAACGTAAAATCTTTTCAGCTTTGAGAATATATTTAAAAAACAAGCTAAAGAATTAAACAGTTTTCGGAAAAAAATGTTTAAATGATTTTTGAACTTTTTAAACCAATTGTATGTCATCACATGTCATGTATTCATGCATAGTTTGTGCATTGTATAGGTACACATAACCTTACTGAGGTGATAAAATGGATTATTGATTTATATTCATATACTTATTTGGCGATACAAATTGTATATCAAAGAAAGATATTGCAAGGAAAGGAAATAATCAGCAAAACATATTTTTTGTGCAGTTATTTATGTGAAAAATCCATAAACGGCGATGTTTAACAGTGTACTGAGTTTACTTCAATATAAAAATTCACCTCTAAAATTAATTATACACCAAATGAAAACTTTCAAATATGTTAACGATATTATTTATGAGTTTTACGAGCAATATCAAAATATTCTAAGGTTTCTAAAGGATTTTTGTCTATCGACTATTGAGTTAAATAGTTTTGAATTTTTGAAGGCTTGCCTCCTTATAAATAACAATTCTAGAAGCATTGGAGCTAAACTGATAAATAAATGAATTGAATGATTTGAAAGCAGACTTATTATCATCATTTTAGAAGAAGGGCATTGTATTTTTGCTGATATTTTCCGAGGAGTTGACCCTTGAAGATTGCGACATTTAAGACAATCAAAAAGCTTTGTTTCGTCGATTATTTTCTTGGCCAAACATATTTTTTATTTTGAAATCAAAACAAATTCTTTTTTTTGTCATATAACCAACCTAAACCTGTGCTGCTAAGTTTAAGAACAATTGTTGGAGAGTTCTTTCTAAATTATCTCAGTGCCTGGTTATCTCAACGTAATTTAAATAGTTATATAAATATAATATCATGTACCCTTCTTTTATCTCTGCATTAGTTCATTTTGATGCATTGATGATTATTCATATTTTTGTTAAGTGAATGCGCATAAAGGTGGTATGTGGTGTGTAGTGTGTAGTGTGTAGTGTGTAGTGTGTAGTGTGCAGTGTGTAGTGTGTAGTGTGTGGTGTGTGGTGTGTAGTGTGTGGTGTGTGGTGTGTGGTGTGTGGTTGATACATTTTTAAAAAAAATCGATTTTTCAAGTAGCAAAGATTTACTTCAATAAGATTTTTATCAATATTTTGATCGGGTACAACAATATTGCAAAATAATATCATGATAGTTGTGTACCCAACAACAATATGACGTCACAGAGGTTCGTTTTTGCGCATGCATATACATAATGTATGTGATGTCAACAAACAAAATATAATTGAGAGAAATAAAGAAGAGCGACACTATTGAACCAGAGATATATTCGACAAGGTATGACTATGATTTCTCAAATTTGTCGTCACAAAAAAGGCCCGACTGCATAGCAACCGACCAATGAATGGACCAATCAAATAAAAATTAATCAACAAATTAAATCACACATCAACCAAAATCAGTCGACTAACCAAAGTTGACTACATTCAAGTTCAAATTGAGCTGGAAGCAAAAGCATGATGAAAACAACAAATAAAAAACTAAAATGATGAACAAACAATTGACTGTTTAATCGAGGAACAATTAATTTATCAAAACATTGAGCAATCAATAAACTATCAACCCAATAGACCTAACAAATATACTACAAAAATTAACCAAATAAACAATAATGAACTAACCAATCAAACAAATATTTACTAACCAACTAACCAATGAAACAACAATTTACTAACCAATGAACTAACCAATGAAACAACAATTTACTAACCAATGAACTAACCAATCAAACAACAATTTACTAACCAATGAACTAACCAATCAAACAAAAATTTACTTACCAATGAACTAACCAATCAAACAACAATTTACTAAACAATGAACTAACCAATCAAACAAAAATTTACTTACCAATGAACTAACCAATCAAACAACAATTTACTAACCAATGAACTAACCAATCAAACAACAATTTACTTAACAATGAACTAACCAATCAAACAAAAATTTACTAACCAATGAACTAACCAATCAAACAAAAATTTACTAACCAATGAACTAACCAATCAAACAACAATTTACTAACCAATGAACTAACCAATCAAACAACAATTTACTAACCAATGAACTAACCAATCAAACAACAATTTAC
>JAUUEB010247932.1:0-13348 GCA_032362205.1 Clione limacina | reverse complement strand
TTACTCCAAAAGGTAAAAAATTACTCCAAAAGTCCCTTGGTGTTACACTTTGGGTGCTCTGGAGGCTGGCATGTCTGCACTGGACAAAACAACACTTTGTTTAAGCAGGGCGATCTTTCTAACTAAGCACATGTTTTCACATGACATGCTGAATAAACAAAACTGCAGATATGTGTCACTGGTGCCCCACTAACCCTTATCTGGACACCAGGGAAAGAAAAGGTTTGTACAGACATCTTGATGGGGATAATGACTGGTTGTGATTGAGTTGTTTTGGTCTTGTGCGTTGTCCGTGGTGATTGTGACAGATTGGTCTTTTGTCTTCTGAGACAGGCTGCTCTGGACAAGTTAGTCAATGGTTTGGTTTCATAAGATAAGTATGGCCAGTGGTCATCTTTCTTAAAAAAGTATAGAAAGAGGGAAAACTATGGTTGTTGAGCATGGTGGATGCTATTTATGTTGGTTGCTGAGGCAGGTTTGACAGTACCATGTTGAGTACAATATTACATTTTGTATGGTTATACAGGATTTAATAAACAAATTCTTGCTTACTGCCAAGTAGCTCTTTATGAAAGGAGTATGAAATTTAATCTATCTTTGTTTTGTCTTTAGGAGGCTGGCGATCAAAATGATGATGATGAAGATGATATGCCATCCCCTTTTTGCCCTTTGAGAGACCCAATGAGTAAACGTGTCCCTAAACTTATAATAAAGGTGACTTGACATCTTATATTTTGTATGTATCAAATCAAGTTGTGGCTTGTATAGGCTTAGTGCCCTTATGAAGGTTTTTTTAAGGGTTTTAGTTTTAACATCTTTATCAAGACATGGTAAGTTATATCTGCATTGGTGTAGCAAATGTCTTGACATTTTTTGACACATATGCTTAAAGGTGATGACATCTAAAACATCCTACTCAGTCACAGTACACTGAGACTGGGTCAACCAGTCTGAGCACAAATCTTAAAATGCAAGGTATCAGGCGAGGCGCGGCTGCTGCTAGATTGCAGATTTTACTAAGTCATATCATATTTTTAGACCACAGAGAAACTTTTGGGTTTTTAATAAGTTTCTGTGTATTTGGAGATAATGATTCTGTTATGTTATTGCAAATACAACAGATACAGGTTTCAATGAAGCTTTCAGGTCAATCTCTTTTGTTTCTTGAATACTGAATATTTTTAATTATCAAAAAAAATATTGAGTTTCAACATGGATGAATATTTTTTATGGTTATTTTCCGTTGGAGATATAGTTGTTAAATTTAAAGTCTTTTATCTCATTTTCCAACCGTTTTTGTATGTCCTTTTGCCTTTTAAAAGTAATTTTAGTGATATCTTGGAGTTGACTTATTCGTTGAACTAAAATTAGAAAGATTTCTTGTTTGTTTAACAGAAATGTTTTTACTATTGTTTATTAAGAAAATAATCAGGAATATAAAGTTGTTTTGTTAAAAAGAAATTGAACACTGTATCTACTGTAACATTTTTATGTGCAAAAGTGTATAAAAATATAAATATTCATCAAGCTCATCTCAAACAGGTATAATTTTTAAATGTAAAGAGTTGTAAGATTCTTTACATTTTCTCTTTTCAAATTTTTACTAAATCTTTATCTATTTATTTTTTAATGCTCTACAATTTTTTTATTTTCTTCAGACCAGAGAGCATTGTTTTGAAATGGTTGAGAAGGCTTATTATGCAAATTTTGTTGCTGCATTTTCTGATGACTTTGAAAGAGTGAAAGCACGAGACTACGAGCCTCGCACATGTGCCATAGAAGCTGAATACCTCTCATTCCAGTCTTGCAAGACGGCCCTTTTGTACAAATCATCAATTGTGAAGATTGTCTCAGAAGCGAAAAAATTTGCGCTCTCCAAAACCCCACTTGATTGTTTTGCCCAACCTACATCCAAAGCAGATTCAGACATGTCAATCTCGGAGGATGAGAACTCTTCGAACAGAGATATCAGTTATAATATTGAGTCTGGGAGCAATGCACCAGCACACCCTCTTGGTTTTCAGCGTGCTAGTGATATTCTAGGTTCACATTCTAGTTTGTCCTCTAAACCCTTAACACCAACATTGTCTGCCTCTATGGGTGCCTCATCTGTCTTCCAGACAGCTTCTAGTCTGCTCAAAGAACAAGAAAAGGCAAAAACAGAGAGACTCCAAACCAGTGATAAAAAACGAACTGTTAATTCAGAAGGTGTTGATGGATTTCTCAATTCTAAGTCTAAAGATTCTTCAAGTCTAGTCATTGATTTCACAGAAGAGAGAAAACGTTCTGACCAAAGTCTTTCAATTCCTAAGCCAAACGTCTCAGTCAATAAAACGTCTGCTCCAAAAATAGTCTACTTCTTTGAGAAACCAATGAGTGAGAGAGAAGATGTCTCTAGTGAGCCCCCTAAAGTTAAGAAAAGCATCCAAGACTTGATGAGTGGTTTATTTGGTGAGTCTCCAAACAGTGACTGTGAAGAGAAGATGAGTTATACAGGAAATTCCAACACATTAAAGACTTCAGTCTCGTCAAAAGAAGACAGAAACTCTTCACAAAAGGTTGAGGAAAGAAGCAAGAAGGACCATAAGAGACATTCGTCTTCCAAGAGTTCACACAGTGATAGTAAAAAGAGAAAGACATCATCTGAGGTGAGTATTGATTATGTTTGTTTTGTGTGTTTGTTTACTTTCAGTAAAAACATGAAACATGAAACAGACATCACACTTAGTATCTAAGAAATCTGTGGTTACTGGATGTTTTTGTTACTCTCATTATTTAACATACTGTTTTACTAAGTAAAGTAAAGGTTTGCTCATGTCAGATAGTGATGTAGGGAAATTATCTTATAAATGAGACAATTATCCAGAGTCAATAACAAATGTGTGTTGGGGTGGCCAGTTCCTTTGTTTTACCTCCCCAAACCTTTTACAGCCCAGGTACCCATTCAAACTGCTATCTAGGCAGACAGGATTCAGGCAGAAAATTTTAGAGGGTCCCTGCATGGTAAGCAAGTGTACTTATCACTTCACCTTTGCACCCATATAGTTATGGTACATTGACACAAAATAAGTTATTATTAGTCTCTTTTCTTCCTTTATTCTCTGATGTAAGTGAAGATTATATTGTGCCACAACGCTCAGTAAGTTGTGTTTGAAACTCTTTTTTTTTTTATTAATTTGATCTGAAATTTTGACATCATGAGCCAAGGGGGCTTTGATATAAAACCTAACGTCATTTTGAATTTAGATAAAAACTGTTGAAAAGTAAGATAAGGTTTATTGACTTCTATTTTTGATGATGTGAATGGTATGATATTCTGAATATTCGATTTACATGCATTAATTATACCTTCACAGCAAACTAGTATGCAAAGTACTTTAGAGGGCTTCCTTAATAAAGATGAAGAAAAATCAAAACGTCGCAGTTCTGATAAAGATGGCAGCAAGTCGAATGGTTCAACTGATAATGTGAAACACAAGTCTCACCATAGTAAGGTAAGAGTTCAATTTTATTATGATTGGTTATCATGAACACTTCTGTATTGATATTAAATCTGTATTTATGGTGAAATGAGAACATTGAACTATTAATAGCATGAAGAAATACTCCATCACCTAGGTATTCTTAGTACTTCCTATGTTCTTTATTTTTAGGAAAATCATTCTCCGTTAATGTTTGTTATCAGCACTTTGGATATGTTTTTGCATGAATATCCTTGATCAAAGACTAAGAAAAATATTCAAGATAGATTACATGCAGTTTAAATTGAGCCTAGGAAAGGCACAACAACTCAGCCATTTCTCATACTCCAAAAGATACAAGACAAGTACCTTGAGGTTAACAGAGACCTGCTCCTATCATTTGTAGATTTAAAAAAGGCATAGCACATGACAGAATACAAAGAGACATGGCATATTTGTGCTTAAGAAAAAGAGATGTTCAAGAGAAACTTCTAAGACTGTTTGCAACATACAAAGTGGTATCTACTTTGTAAGAACAAGCCAATTAAATACAGAAGATTTCAGTATTAATTTGGGTTTACACCAGCTCTATTCTTTTTATTGTGATCCTAGATGTAATCATACAGGGGATGGTTGTATCTTCTTCTTTAAGGACCTGAACCTCTTGGATGTTTATGTGATGGCTTGTAGCAGATATATTTTCAGGAACTGAAAGTGTGACAAGACTTGCTATGTCATTAAACTTGATAAAGCTCAAGTTATGAGCAAAAGCTGTCAGGCAAAACAACAGACCAATAATTCAATCATTGAAAGACTCCAGATAATTCACAAGTATAATTTTTCAATCATTTGTCAAACACCCAGGTGTGATACTTTATTTGTAAAGCCACAGTTATTACAGATAACAGAATAATGTAATGAAGAATGATTTATGATGTGACAAAGAAAGTTCTTCAGAGAAAATTTTTCTTTCAATCATTTTTCCTTTCCAGCCCGAACTAGTGAGCAAAGAGTTGGAGGAAAAACAGCGAGAGAATAAAGATATGAAGCATATTGCAGAAATTGTTGTACGTTATCTCACTCCACATTTTAAGGAAGGCTGTTTTGCAAACAAGGTGAGTATTCTAGGGGATTTATCACAATATTGCTACCTTTAATCATTAACATCTGGTCAGTAAAAGGAAAAGAAATCAAATGGTAAAAGGGTTCCTAAGAGTGTCTTAAACAGCTAAAGTTTTGCTGTTACAAACTTGTTCATTATTAATTTTCAGATATTTATGAAACCATAGTCAAAATCAAAAATGTTTTTTGCCTCGAAAACAAAAACTGCACTCTGAAAACCTGTGTCTCTTTTAATTGATATCACTCTCATCAAGAAAATCTGGAATTACACTCATACAAAAAAATACCAAACACATGGGAGAGATGCAGGTGACGTTGAAACCTTTAAGGCAGACAAGTTAGTGGTTGTTTTCTAGGTGAAGCTTAACCTTATGGGTATATAGTTAGGGAAATGATCATGATGAATTGATGCAGCTTAACCATGCTCATGTTTAATACTGTATAATGATTTATACTGTTACACCACCAACATACCTTCTGATTTGTTCCTGATCCCTGGGCCACAAATCGGTATAAATCATTATACAGTATTAAACATGATCATTGGCAACACCACTATGGCTGAAATAAGACTTCTGTCTAATTCAAGCTTAACCATGATATTGGATAATTGACAAGGTTTCCATATAAATGAACCTATAAATTCATACAGGGTATTGACTTTACTTTTTCACATGAGGAAAATGGTTGGCTACCCTTTATAGTACCTTTATCAATAAACAAAAAATACATTGTAAATCAAGAAATTTTCTTTTTGTATGATTGATCTTTCATCTTTAAAGCATATTTTATATAAAATCGTGTGAGTACCATCAAGAAAAGTTTGAAAAGAGTAATGCATAACTGTGCCTATAACAGACAATTGAAAATATTGTATTTTATTTTTCGGAGATAAAAATTGATTTTTCACACTTTTCACGAGAATGTTCAGACCTATGCAATATTGGGGTAGATTTTAGAGGATGTTATTAGTAGCAGAAGGAGAAATAAGTTATGTTATACTAAAATCTAGGCTATAGAAACTACGCTATATTGAGATGAAATTATTAGAGAAAAAACATTCAGGGCTTTTAAAAAAACATACGCTATGTCAAAATCTATGCAGTATCAAGTTACGTTATATCAAGGTTTGACTGTATGTTACTTTTTTCACTATGAATATTTGCTTTGAAATTTTAACCAACCCGTGGAAGGTAAAATTGTTCACAAAAAGTTAAAATTATTTAGATTGTTTATGAAGAGACTAAGCCAACAATGGTGATGTGCAAACAATTTTATGTACTACACACATCTTCGTAGTGAGGTTTAACTTGAGCACACTCATTTTATTTACAGGATCTTTTCAAACAAGTGGCCAAGGCAATCAGCCAAAAGGTGCGATCTACAACCAAAGGTTTACCAACCTCAGGTCAGTTATTCTTGGTGAAAATATGTTAATCTTTGTTAGTCTCTTGTTTTTGGAGGGAAAATGTCATGTTTGTTTGTTTTGTTTGCTATGGAATTATTGCAATTTCAGATCATTCACTTAGTGCATAGGACAAATTTGATATTAAAAGGATAAATCGCTTCTCACAAGAAAAAAGCTGGGGACAATCACAGTTTGAAAAGAAAGAGTGTAATAACCTTAAAAAAGCGTAACTGGATGCCTTAGTTGGCTTATACTTAAAGGAGGGGTTTAGCAGTACGACTCACTCTCTCTTTCCAAATCAAATAATATTCCCCTTTTTTCACTTCTATCCCTCCCTCTTTTCTTTTCTCTCTGTATCTATCAACATTATTAGTATGCGCCCTTAACTGAACTGAGAAATGTCTTTATATAATGACACATCCAATGGTTTGATTTTATTCATTTATTTGTTCAATTCTCTTTTACAGGAAAAGAAGAAGCAAAAAGAGTAATCAGAGAGTTTATTGATGGACACCCAAAAGTTAACTCTAAAGAGGATTTCAAAGACTGGACATAGCCAAACCCTCTACTGTGATTAAAATAGATGTGGGAGACAGGTTGTACTCACACAGTCACAGGCTTGTAGATTTGTCCTGCGCTTAAGTTTACCAATGATTTCTTGTGAAAAAACCTAGATAAATTGGGTCTGTTAAAATATGTTGAACTTGAATTCTTAGCAATTGAAGAGCGAAAAATGTATTGAAAATATAAAAAATTCAGCTATTAGTGTGCAGACATGACAACCTTCACCTCGGATGAGCTTTTTTAGAAGGTCAAGGTTTTTCTCAACTAGCTCGTCTGTACTGCACTTTGCACTTCTGGTGTAATGCAAACTGCTATATTTTATATACATTTTTCAACCTCAACTTCCATCGGATCATGTGATGTAACAGTTAGCATGCTACGCCAAAGGACCCTGGTCAGAGTCAAAGTATAATTTCATTTTCCTAATAAGTTGTAGAACAAGAGATTCTACTTAGGAAAGTGAAGTTTCTAAATAACCCAAAAGTTGGCTTTGTTTGCCGAACGAAGTGAATCTGGGTTCTTCCAGGGATAAGGAGGTCAATATTGTCGTGTCTGCACAGCAACAGCTGCAAAAAAATATAAGTGAGGAATCTGGTATTTTAAAGAAAATCACTAAGTCTAGCTTTAGAAATGAAAAAAAAAATCATGTTGTTTTAAACTTTCTGACAAATTTGCTCACTTTTTTTTAGCCCAATACCAATATTTATAAGCTAACAGCAGCATGAATTGAATCTTTCTCTCTTCCCTCTCGCAATCATCAAATTTCAATATGTCATGATTTAGGCTTTGACTAGATCCTTTTCTGTCCCAAATCCCATATGTATTGAGATCATGTTTTTGGTATGATTTTAATCTATAAATTAGGTCTACGTTTTTTATATTTGTTGACCATAGTGATAAATTGCTTATGCTGAATTTCTGTTCAATCACAATTTCAAGCTTACTTCTTATAAACATTTGAAGAATTCGCTATAATTTCTAAGGTGTACAGGGAGTACAAAACTGTATTTCTTGGAGTATCAGTGATTTGTATGTGTTCAAGGATTATCATGTGATTTTAGGATATATGATGCAAATGTTTTATATAATAGATAGATTGTTTCATGTCTTTGATAACATTTCATTGCTGTGAACATAGATCTTGTTCATTTTGGTTTCCTTAGAAACAATTCATCACCATCATCCTTATAGTATATCGATGCTACGTTGATTTGACTTTTCACAATTTAATCACTCTACGCCAAGATCATGTGCCATCTCTGCCATCAATTATATACAAAATAGCAAACAACAGAAAGACATCAGTATCTCATTAAAAGATATTTGTTTTAAGCCTTTCAGATGAACAGTAAAAAAAAGTGTCATCTTGAGCAGAGAAGCACTCGTAAAGGAAATTCAAGTAATAATACTTTTATTGCTTGTATTCAGAGTTCAGTTTCAGTTTGGACCTTTTTGTTCAGCTGCGTAGAATGAGTTAACTTTTGTGAATTTTTACAATCAGATTTGCTCAAGAACTACTTGGCTAAATGCTGCCATTGTTTTGATTCCACTCCAGATGTTGTTGTACATAAATAGTAGTAATATGTGTAAGAAATCTTTTTCAAAAACATTTTTTTTCATAATCGAACATTTCATGTAATGTTTTATCTTTTGCCTGAATTCAGACATAAAACACAAAAAGTAACATTTAATGTATTTTTACGCCTTTTCAGTTGCATTAAGATATGCAAAGTTCAAAAACCTTTCATTTTCTTAAAAAGTTGTTTTTTGGTAGTAAGATGGCAATAATTCAACCCTAATTTTATCAATGTTACCTTTACTACTAATATGTCGAATATCACTGAACAGCAAATAAAATGTAAACAAGGTTTTATGACTAATTATCATCTATGCATTTTGTCTTTCTTAAAATGGACAGTATTGTGATGTCAATCTATGCAATGTGAGCTGAATAAGCTTTTGAGTAAAAGAGTTGGATCACTGATATTATTGCTTCTGAAAAAGAAAAACAGAGATGTGTCATCTCAGAAAAAATCTGAATGTAGTAGAACTGTGCCACAGACTGTATATATGGCTATTACAGTAAGACCTTGTTAAACCTCAACCTTTAGGCCAAAAGAAAAATGCAGGTCTGGTGGTTTAATAGACTTTATAGAGGGTTAAAAGTCAGCTTGTTCAAAGACTAGCTCAGCATTAATTTGGGTTGACAGTTTAACACAGTTTTACTGTATTATGATTTTGAGTACCAATACCAAACTTGGACAGATTTTATAAGACTAAGACAAGACACTAACTGTTAAATAAGATTGTTACAATTTAAGTCTTGTTACTGTTGACCATCATTTTATGTGTAAGAAAGGTTTTCTTGGGCTAAAAATAAATCTATAACCTCAGCTGCTGACACAAGTCAGAACAAAGCAGTTGGTTGGTTCATTGTGCACTAAGAAAACTGCTCAACTCATTATTCTGAAATCAGATGGATTTCTCCTGTTTTTTTTCATCTTCCCCTTAAATTTAACATGTTGCTGTTTCTAGGTTTATTGATTATGTGCTTGTTGTTTTAATGTTTCCCATATTTGTTGCCAAGTTGAAATCAATACACAATTTGATTTGAACCATATGTTGACTTTGTTCCTTTTCTCTTTATAAACAATTTAAAATATCGACCCAACACCAACAAAAATTCAGTCAATACATCAATAATATATTACATCTATAGTTTTTTTTCATGAAAGCAATCATCCAAACAAAATTTAGGTTTGTGCATAAAGAATTACATTCAATGTTTATTTTTCAAAATTGTTGATAGTTTTGGTGCAACAGAAAAACAATAAACAGACAGAAGTTCAGAACACAAAAATAGCTATTACATATTCTATGAGGAATAAAAAGAAATAATCCAATGCAAGTGTCAACTTGGTTCAAAATTAAACTTTATTCTTTTTGTACCAAACATTTGTTAATGCATAAGAAAACAATAAGACCTGAATTCATAATAATAATCAGATTATATTATTGACTAAAGAATATATGAAGAGCCTCATCACAATATGTGTTTTGCGTATAAAATCAAATTACCTTAATTATTCCTCAATTTGTTATCAAAAATGCAACTAACCAGTATACACACACCAATTGATACTAACCAACAAGGGTAAAAAATTAGATAGTAACAAGCATGAGAATTTAAAGAAAATATCTCAAAAATGTTTTTGATGTAATGTAAATTTAAATAACTTAAAAAATAGCTTTGGAGTTTGAATTGCGCTTTGAGATGAAGCCTTCTTATATCTATAACCGTGTGACAACAAATCTGGATTAAAGGTATTCTGATGTTGGATAAATAACAAAGCAGTTTACAAAAAGCAACACAAAATCTTACTCTATATCATTATACAGCATATTTTTAAACATAAAATCAATACAATAGCTTCTGTTGATGCCCATACAAAAACAGTAAAATTTGTAACAAATTCATTTTTATTTTACATCAATAAGAGAAGCAGGGTTTTTAATAAAGTGTTAATAGTGTGAGCAGGCCCCTTAAAAATTAATATACGCTATTGTTATCAGCTCCCTTCCTTCCCAAAACAGGACTAACCCCACAATGGTTCTTCTGTGCTAGAAGGGACATAAAAAAAAGTTGTCTTAAAAACTCACAAGCTGTGGTGAGGGTGTCAGAAATGATGAACAAAGATTTCAATTCACCTTCCAACAGTATCCTGTTATCTATTAAAACCATTATAACCAAATAATGAATTTAAATAAAGAATAAGCCCCTTAGGATCATCACATTTGTCACAGGTAATGTAATTTTTATAATTTCTTTGGGTCACTCTCTTCCACACATGATACGGTTTCCTCAAAAAAGACTTGTCATTTCTAATTATTTCTTCACCCTGAGATCCTATCTTCTCCTCATAAAGATAGAGTAGCCATGTTTCACAGGTCAGGGTTTACTGGGTCAGATCTGAGGGGAAAACAAACTTGGTTATCAATAATGTCCTACTTTACACAATAACAACAATACAGTAAGATACAGGTTTCAATGAACCTGTCGGGACCAGCTTTTTGGTTCGTTGAATACAGAATTTTGTTTAAGTTTTGTATAGCTATTGTAGGAAAAATATTGGTTTTACTAAAAGGATAAACCATGTTACATAAGCATAAATGAGTATATTTCATGGTTAGTTTCAGATGGAAATATAGGCTCAAAACTCAAGTCTTTCTGTATTCTTTTTGCCTTTAAGAAGTTATTTTGGTGATTTGTTGAACCCTAAACTGGCAAGATTTTTTGTTAGTTTAACAGATTAAGGAAAAAATTGGGAATTTACAGTTGTTTTGTTGAAAAGAAATTTGTTAAAAGGAAGTTTGATGAACACTGTATCTACTGTACAACCTAGAATCATCAAAATAAAAAATATCAAGTTCGATTTAACGTCTCAATCAACGCATGGTAAGTCTTATTGTTGACATGTAACTTAGAGATCTGTATGCGCTGCCACACATACAGTCACACTCAAAAGTAAGCTAGGTTGTATTTCACTTTTAATTAACCATTACAGTCACAAACAGTTTTCATGTAGCATATGGATCAGAAAGTTAAGATGACCCTGAGCACAATTGGTTTGATTCTGTTAAAATTTAAAATGACATGGTAAAGATAGACCAAAGTCAAAAATCATCTTTACAAATAAAGCTCACAAATTTGCTTATTAAATTAGCGAGTCATATTTAGTGGTAACTAAGTTTTTTCAGGAAAAACACAGCTTAAATAAAGTTACAAATTTCAAAAAGTTGTAATGACTGGCTAGGATTCAAACACCTAGACTTTTCATCCTTGACGCCCTCACCACTGTCCTGTTTATGTCAATGTAACAGAATATAAAGGAAAAGAAAAATTGAGCTCTATGAAAATCCCTAATAACAATACAGGGTAGGGTGTCTTAAGTGTTGACACTAAATATATAAAAGCCTCTGCCAGCAGTTAACTGACTTGCCTGATTTATTGAAACAAAATGACAGCTTGTGAAAATTAAGACACGTTTGACTTAACTAAATAAAGGATGATAGCTTTACATTTACACATTGTATTACCATAATCTGTGCTCACACACACTGGCAAGTTTTAGACTCTTACAGAGGCCTGTTACAGTAGTCCCAACTTATATCAGGCTTAGTAACTACAGGAAATCAGTTATAACTATCACAACTTAAATCCCTGTGCCCAGTGTAATATAGTCATATATAGAAAATAACAGGCATTTAGACAAAGTAATCAAAGTTAGGACTTGGTGATCCCAGGTGACCCTGTCGCTGGTCGGCCTCCAAAGTCCTGGAGAGAGGTCATTACAGAAGACCTCAAAGCTAAGGGTCTAGCACCTGAACTGTGACTCGTGGCGAAGTGCCATTGCTAGGGGAAAAGTGTAACCCATGCTACATGGAAAATATACTATAAATTATGATTATGATGAATCAGTTAAAATAGTTGATGAGAAGTCAACACAATCCTAACAAAAACATAAACACAAAAAAGCAAAGACAACAACATGTTCAATTACAGTAGCAGTAAAATAACTAGAATAACTTGATACTACCTAAGCCTTTAGGACCCTGTTAAAGCAGGGACATTGTGTCAGTCCTTTTGATACTGTTCTAGCAGAATACTACTGTATATACAGGGTATCCTACTGCTAAGACCCAAATGTTTTGTCTTATAAAAACTGAACTAACTGTCCGATTTTGATAAATAATTTATCAATCGAAACATGAGATCTGCGCATTTTTTAATACCAAAAATCAAGCATTTAATTCTCAGTTTCTAAGACACAGTCAAATTGCTAAATGAACAATAAAGCGTAAATATGATATTTGATTTTCAGCAAACATATTATCATTCATTGTTGATTCATTTCTAATTTGTTGGTTGAGTTTTCATAGCAATTTGTTAAAACTATGTTTTTTTTATTAATGCACAGATCTCATCTCCCGGTTGGCATATTATTTATCAAAATCGGATAGTTAGTTCAGATTTTATAAGACAAAACATTTGGGTATTAGCAATGGGACACCCTGTATTAAGTGTCTATATCCCATAATACCAACCAAAAAAATCAACTCTGGGTTGATGTAGGAGGTACACTATTAAGCGATGACAAGGCCAAATCCATCCATTTCTGCTCATGTTCCTGTTGAGATTCGGTACTAGGTCCATTGTCCTGCTCTGGTTCAGGTCTTGAAGTAACAGGCACCTTAAGGGAAAAATTCAAACACACACTAAGAACAATAAACATCAATGATTACCAAATAAGAAATATGATGTGTGTCGATTAAAATGTGCCCTAAACAGTTGTCATCTACCTACAGGTGAATTTACTTATAATGAATTGCTTGGGGAATAAAGAAATGTTCGATATCACTAAGTTTGTTTTATAAAAACTCTGAAATCAGGGGAACTCTTATTTCTGCATGCATTACCCTAGATTGACAAAACAAAACTAATAAACCCTTGTCTACGTATTTGCATCACAAGACTTGGAAACAGCTGCCATCCATGCTTCATGAAATAGTGATCAAACTGATTCCTTTCTCTTGGTTTTGATCAACCGTATCTTTAATGGGTGCCAATAAGTGCTGTGCAAAGTCGCAGAAAAAAAGGTCATTGAATAGTCGACCTTTCAGATCTAAAGTCGTGATTGGTCGACCTTTGGTGGAATAGTTAAATCGCTGCTTAAATGGGCGAATGGTAACTGGCTGATTAACCTCTGAATTCCCTTATAGACGGCCCGCCGGG
>JAUUEB010247599.1:0-13352 GCA_032362205.1 Clione limacina | reverse complement strand
TACCTCATGCCATAAGCCCTATACCTCATGCCCATCCTATCCTTAGTCCCTTTACTCCTACTCTACTTATCTTCATTTACATTGACATACTATATCAGATACTGTAGACAAATAGAAACCAAACCTTAGGGTTTCATACCGATAATGAGAAAAGAATAAGAGGCCTATGAAAGTTTTGAATGTTCTTCATTTTTAAACAATAATAATCTTATGATTCAATACAAAAAGGGTGTTAAAATGATGTCTCACAACTAAACACAGACATATCAGGTTCATTTATTATGGGTTCGATTTCCGCATAACATTATTTCTCGAACAAAATATGCAACTTGTAATCAAATTATAGTAAATGTACTGGTACACAGCACAACGCATACATTGTGGGCCATCAAATCTCAACATGAGAGAAACTAAATAGCTAGAAATTTTAATAGGGCATAACGTCGCAATCAAGTCAACCTTTTTTCATTGTAAATCGATTTTAATAATGTTAAATAGTTTTTAAATTTTACTTTTTCAAATGAAGTGTTTGTATTCAAAGCACCAGAATGACTGTTTTATTGGGGTTTGAAAAGATAAATCTTCAATAAATCTTGATTAGTATGTATACTTAGAAATATTTCCTTTCTAAAACAGAATCACGCCAATCAACCCCGACACCATCCTTGACCTCTGATGTGAGTCCAAGGTCACCCTCTGGTGACTATGAAGTAGATGTAGAAACAGACACTCCAACCGAGGTACTCCCATCCCCTGCTGCATCGCCTTGTAAAGAAAAAGGCAAAATTCTGGAAATTAAAGCAGAAGTGGTCGATGAGGTCAGCAACAAGATAAAATGTCGTCTGGAAACCAAAGACTTATGGGACAAATTTCACGAACTTGGCACAGAGATGATTATCACAAAAACGGGGAGGTAAGTCATTTATCATATCTTTTGATTAGTTCTTTTTTTTTATTCATTTTTGACACGAGCATATACATTTTGCTACAACATTATGATCAACCATCACGTGATATTATTGTGCATTGTCGTGGCAGATTGTAGTCTGACGCATATCTTTTCTATCATATTATTTAATGTTTTGAATTAACTAAATACTTAAAATAGTTCAACATTATGAAGGAAAAAAAGGTATGATAAGACACACACGTATAGCATTTTTTCAGCCCGTATGTGATGGGCAGCCTTTATTAGTGAAAGCCGGGCCTTAATCAAAATGGCGGCTAACTCAACACTTTTTAGTAAACGATAAGATAATGGATAATGTAAATCTTCTTGTTTTTAACCATTACAAATGTTGTGGGTGGATCAAACTTGTATTTTACCATTGACTTTCCTTATTTTTACAAACTTCTGATACGTTTTCTTAACATAAATCTTTTGTGATTTAAAACAGAAAAAAATAATTATTGTTTACTTTTTGCCGAAATGTTTTGACTGAACCGGCTTTCAGTTATAAAGATTCTTCGTATGTGATGACAACACACCATCGTTTTATCAATCACAAAGATTGAAGAGCTTTCCTCACATCCGTCCAAATTTAGACATAACTGACAATCAAAGCAGACGACACAACACAAACAAAATGGACGATTTCCGCCACATGACACAAATGTGCTCGCCACAATCTTTTCTTGTAAAGCGTGAAGACATGTGAAGTCAGTGCCAGAGAGGCCATCGGTCATCACTAGCTATGTTCACGTCACTGGGTGTCCATTGGGTCTGCGTGTCACCTGCCTGTCACAGACAAAATGACAAATTCATACAAACAATTTGCTAAAGACAGAAGAATGTCCGCCATGTTTTCTCTAGTGACACGTGGGTAAAAGACCAACCCGGACAAATAAACAATACAAATGTATACAATAAGATAACATCTAAGACGCGATAACGTGAATGTTCATCTCAGCGGGAATCAAAGTAACCTGTCTATAATCTCATAGCTGTGATTGGTATTTAATGACATGCTACCTGTCGATATCTGATTGCTAACAAACTGTCATGGCGTCCTGCACATTTAAGGATTATCTCTTAGTGCCTGTCACTTTGTTATTGTTCTCCGCGTGGACAAGAATAACAATCAGATTTTGTTTTTACGTTACCGTTTTGAATTGAGAAAACCTTTTGTTATAAGCGGATGTTAAAGATGCACTTTGTTGAATTTTTAATTATGAAAAAAGTATAATATTGCTTACAGCTTACCATCCAACAACGACAAAAGCGACAAAAGTATACTTTATACTTGTTTCCATTTACAAACAAGAAATTTTAGACTCTTTTATCCGTAATGACTCCTTACCAAGATTAGCTTCTTGTCTTTAGTATCATCAGTCTTGTTTTGGGTAAATTGGATTTTTCTTGTTCATTTTTTAGTTTCGTATATTACAAATAAATGGTTATTTTATAATATTGCATATTTCTTAAATAATTCAAATATTGTCCCATATTATACGCAATTGTGAATCAGCTTTTACGATATTGAGTACAACGTGCCCACTATCAACAAAATATTACAATTGATATTTGAAAATAAAAAATGACACCAACAGATACTTTTTCGGACGGAGAATCATATTTTTTGTTAATTATTATTGACATTAGGTTTTACGCTTTGATGGAAACAAAGGGAACTTTATCGGATACGCAGAAATCACGCTTTGACCTTTTACCAAAGAATAATCCATAATGAAAACAGTGTCTTACTAATTTTCGGTATTGAAAATTTCACACCATTATTTCTTTTGGCGCTCATAATATTTAACGTTACAAATGAACGTACAAATTTTGTCTTGTTCAGCATACGAGCTACTACGGATTACGAGTCCACTAATGAGCTAATATCTCCTAAGAAAGACCCAAGTCTTGTTATTTTCTACTGTAGGACAACTTAACAAATCAAAAATATTTAATTTCCGTTGTTTTATACGATAAGAATGTGGAAAAAAATCAGAACACACCAGTCGACATTGGCAATTTCGGTTTTTAAAGATCTCTCGTCGGTTATTTTTTCTATGATTCCATAGGCAAAAGTTGTTATTTGTTTCGGGTGGTTACAAACTTTTATACGGAGACTACACCAATTTGTGTTTTGTTTCCTTCTTTTGGTCGAACATTCCTATTTCCAACAATAACATATTTTTGGTCTGGGTCTCTTTTACATTTGTGAAATTGAGATATAACATTGTAAGTAGATGGAGCATAGCGACAAAAACGACGAATTGTCAGAGAGTAAGCGAAATTATAGTATGTAATTTAATAAAGCGAGCGTGACTAATGTATAGAATAAGAATCTGAAGCTTTTGTGTATTCATTTAACAAACAAATCAACAAAAACAACAACAAAAACAACAACAAAAACAACAACAACAAAAACAACAAAAACAACAACAACAAACGGTACAAAAAACAACCAAACAAAGTTAAAAATACGTCGATTGAATAAGATTAATTATATTGTAACCTATGAGCAGGTGCGTAGGGAAAATCCCCCCATTTGAGATCCAAAATGCTCTAAATTTGCACAATTTTTAACCAATTTCAAAAATTGGTAACACATCTCTGTTGACCTTGGTGTGTCCTGTCATATGTAGTCACGTCCCCACAGTATTATTGCCCCTGTCGTCCAAAATGGTCGAGTTCGTGTTAACTTGTCAACTATACTCATGGCACTATCACATTTCAAGTTGACTTCTTCTAAAAAAAGAAGTCTCCACTAATCCTACCTGTCCACTGGCTACTATGTGAGACACAGATTGTCATGACGTCACACTGGTCAACAGACTGGCGTGTCAGAGTCTTTTGTTGGACAGTGTCCTCTGTCATTTAGACCATGTCGAAGTCTCCCCAAATTGAGTGTTCTGCTAATTGCACATCGACCATCCTGGCTCAGGGGCGCTGAGACGAGCGGGAAACAGTAAAGGCTAGTCACCTGGGATTATGGAACACGTATAATGGAGGTGCCATTAGATCTCTCATTGTCTCATTATGGGGTGTATTAGGTTAGGTAAGGTAAAACAAGTGTACAACTGAAACCTGAGCAGCTGCAGGTGCTTTAAAACGTTGCACATTATAAGACAAATTTTGCCGCGAGAGATTATGAAGATATCGTCTAAGTTTCAAATTCCCCAAAGCGTCTTATTAACTTAAAATAATTGGATCTATTATATTCCCATAAGATAGGCTTTGCATTAGGTCTTAATTAAAAATATGTAGTTTCATATAGTCTCTGTTGCTGTTTCTATGGCTGTTACGATGGCTGTTTCTATGGCTGTTTCTATGACTGTTTCAAGGGCTGTTTCCAGGGCTGTTTCTAGGGGATGTTTCTAGGGCTGTTTCTATGGCTGTTTCTATGGTTATTTCTATAGCTATTTCTAGGGCTGTTTATATGACTGTTTATATGGCTGTTTATATGGTTGTTTCTATGGCTGTTGATGTAGCAATAGTTGTAATATGGGTTTGAATTAGTAAGCTGATTTTTTTTAAAATCTTGAATTCGTGGACAAAAGTCATAATGTCATGATAACCTGAGCAGTATTGTTATTGAGGTATTCATTGAGCAGCTAGGATCAGATAGACTTAGTTATAGGGTAACGGATAACCTTGTTGAGTTGGTCGGGATGAGCTGAGCTGTCCACGACAGTCCGAAAAGCTGCCTCTAAGTGGTCATTAGAAGAAAAGCGCTGATCAGCGTTGTGTCATGAATAGGTCCTTCACAGCTTATAGGGCCAGCTTGATTTATCAGGAGCCGGACATAAGAGGATGCGAAAATGGGCTTTCAGTAGATTTCTAGATGGTGATGATCGTGTATGGTAATGACATCGATCTCATCTTCCTTCTAACTGTCTAAAATCCATACTCGTCTAAAAATAAAAATAAAATCTATGATTTGAGTCGCCGAAAAGCAAGGTGGCAAAAACCCAACGTTGAATTTATTAGCCTAAAACAAATTCTTCAAACTCAATAAAGTGTGTATAAACCGAAAGAATTGATAAAAAAATAACAACTGATACTATGACACCGAGAAGAAAGTACCAAAAGACTTCAGATAGCGTAAATACTATTTTGCTAAAACTTAATTGCGTATGTTTCAACTGATTTTTTCCCTAGAAGATCTATTGAGAAATGCTTAACTATACAATCAATATTTTTCATTTTCAAAATCAACCGCAGCGCATGTTTTAAAACGTCCATCTATGTATGATTTGCGTTTGACAGTATTTCCGATCCCCACGTATGCATGAAATTACTTCTTGAATTTCAAACTTAGATCATTGTTCGAAGAAACATTTTGATAAAATATCACTTAAGCGTCTTTATGAAAGAGCTAATTAATATAATTCTATAGAATAATTGTCGATCTTTTGTAGACTTCATATCATGATAAACACTATGCCAGTAATTTATCAACAGCCACGCAATCTTACAATCACACTAAGTTCTTCAAACATTCTCAAGAATTCTTTGTATTCCCAGCGTCTACGCTGCTAAATATTTATGAACTTTCTGAATAACTATCATTAACACGTCTCGATATCACTCACTTTCCTTGGAACCGAGTCGTTACAATAGTATCACTAGTACAGTAAAGATTTATCATCTTATCTTTGTTAAAAGCCACACTTCATCAATTATTTTGATGAGTTATTAACTTTGCATTTTTGTACTCTACCCATGTGGCGTTTGTACGTCTGCTTTCCTTCCATAAATCTACAACGCTGCAATTTCAATATAATTTCCATAAATTCCCACCAGTTGACTAAAGCCACACTGAATTAATGTCTGTTCCCACTTAACTAACGTCTTGTTTGATACGTATTTATATTTAGTTGTTAGACTTCCATATTACGACCTCGTCACTCATAAGAGAAATTCTAAAACAATGAGCCAGACAAGTCTCATGTTGATATTGGATCTGACAAAGCACCTAGAAACGTTTTTTAGTGGAATAAATGAAATTCAAATTATTTACAGATGTTAACAAACTTGTTTGTGTATATTTCACCAAGCCTCTTTTGTCACTTACCTGGGTACTCTGAATGGCACCTGTTAATTTTATCAATCAAATAATCAATTTAAAGGTAAATCTTTAAAATAATTCATCTTCCAGTTTCAATTATTCAAATTTTTTTTATGATTATATATTATAAAATGTTTGAGAAGTGTAAAAGAGTGATCAATATAAATGGGCCCTTGTCGACTATTTTTAAGTTTAGACAAATGCCTTAGTGATGGGATTTAATTTTGCTGGCTGCCAAGACGTAACATTAAATAATTGTACTATTACGCCTCACGCCAATCATATGAGATCAATGAAAATGAAAAAAAAACGAATTAAAGACAGACGGAAAAAAATATACACGATCTAAATAGTCTACTACTCAGGGCGATCTGATTTGTGGATTATTGATTGCAACCATCCAAAGGGCCTATCATACGAGATACACAATTCCCGTTTACCGTTTACTCTATCTAGATATGAACCCATTAATCTGCCTCTTCAAAGAATATTTCTTCTGCACCCGTGTTCTGTATTCGCAACAATTAGTTCTTTCATGGAAAACTATTTATTCCGAATAAAACAACCATAATTTGCAAGTCATTTGGTCGAACACTAACATTCTAATCATTGGACTGGTGAGGTTGATGATACACACTTCAAACCTACAATAACAATCACAACTATCAGAATGGCAATGGCGGATCCTAACTGGATCATCCGGATGAGGAACTAGGAAGATCAAAGGCGCCAAAGCGAGGACAATGGGACATTACTCTGGTCGCCTCTGTCTCATTGTGCCGATAGCTTCCCATTTCTGTGATGTAGTAAATAGGTCAACTGTTGGTCACAATCGTGAGTAGGTGCAATATTCTGGAGCTTAGAAATACTGTTTTTTGATTGTTTATTTGGTGTACACATCTGAATCTATTCAACAAAATAAGCGATCAATTTAGGGGTTTAATTCGGGGCATCAAATTAGAGTGTAGTGTAGTTACTGAACCAGAAGGTTACTGGGTCGCATCCTTTGACTCACAGATGTAAATTAGCTTTTTTGACTGATTGGACCAATTTATTGTAGAAGATCTGATCATGAATTGAATTGTTTTCTGAAAAAACACGCAAAAACACAAAGATTTTTTCATCTACGCCATGATTTCAAACTTTAAGAAATGGCAAAACAATAACCCTAATTCTTTCATCATTTTTTATAGAATAAACTATTGTCAGTAAATACATGGAACGCTTGTGTAGATTGGAAAAACGTGTTTTCATATAATGTTTAATACTATACGCTATGATCTTTGCAGTCTTATAAACATCGTTAAAAAAACACCAAGATGTTCACGTGGCTCCAACCCCATACATTTAACTCTGTATGTTTCTTGGCATTCGTTTAGCTTCAGTTATATTGGGGTTAAATTCTAAGCTTAAATTTCTATAACCTTTACTATAAACTTAAATGTTTAAATGTAGATCATTACCATAATAATATCGTAGAACTCAAAATATAGTTTTTCCGACAAGTAAAAGATATAGATTATATGTAAAACATCTTATATAGATTATATGTAAAACATCTTATATAGATTACATGTAAAACATCTTATATAGATTATATGTAAAACATCTTATACCAGAGATATAGATTATATGTAAAACATCTTATATAGATTATATGTAAAACATCTTATACCAGAGAGAAGAAGATATATATTATATGTAAAAGATATAGATTATATGTAAAACATCTTATACCAGAGATATAGATTATATGTAAAACATCTTATACCAGAGATAAGAAGATATAGATTATATGTAAAACATCTTATACCAGAGATATAGATTATATGTAAAACATCTTATACCAGAGATATAGATTATATGTAAAACATCTTATACCAAAGATATAGATTATATGTAAAACATCTTATACCAAAGATATAGATTATATGTAAAACATCTTATACCAGAGATATAGATTATATGTAAAACATCTTATACCAGAGATAATATTGCCAATCTGTTGAGTTGGGTCAACGTCTGGTTAACGACCAGCATATCGCCACATAGGACATCACTGCAGAGATAATAACCCTTTAGACAAGATGCTCCCCCAGATCAAAGAAATATATTATAAACATAACTGTATACGTTGTCATGACAATGGGTAGTAAAGAGTGAGTGTAAACACTTAGCTATGTGGGCAGGTTGGTGGACGCTGTGCCACCACAGATAAGGAAAGAAAGAGAGAAACATGAAATAGGAGCAGAGCAGAAATAATATAACATTGGTCATGATCTGTTGTATTAAAAATTGCCATGTTTGGATTGAAATTTCCAAATTTGGATGCAAATGATTTTTAATTTTACGAAAGTGCCTAAAGCATAATTGTTGACGAGAAAGAGACTTAATAAAACTATAAGTTAATGGACAATTCGAAGATAAAACCATTAATAAAAAGAAAGAGAGAATAACCAAACAATTTAATCTCTGTTTGTTGGGAGTAAGTTCTTGTTGCCCCAATCTGATCAGCTCTGTTTGAGGCGTAAAATGGCTATTTCAGCGTTACATATTTTTTGTATTAATTTATACGTCGTTTAGCAAATAATTCACTAACAAAAGTATTGCTTTGTTTCTAGATTAAACTGTGATTTTTGCAGAATGATGTTAATGATATACTTGACCTTGCGTATATGAGATACGAATTAGAAATAATGATTATCGAAATCTATTGAATTAGAATTGATTCGATCTTAAATACATAGTTACGTATTTTGACTGGTTATTTTGTTTGCTCAGTTATCACAACTTTGTTCTCCGAACAATGCCTCTTTTTTCGAAAAAGTAGCAAAATATCAAAGCTGTTAAATCTATAGGGGTCAGCTTAGATTGACTTTACAAATCTTTGACATGTCAAATGTGTCAGTTGAGGCTATGAAAAGACAATCTCAGCGTGAAGATGTTACTTTTGATAAAGCATTTTTTTTTAAAAAAGATACAAACTGCCATGTCTGACGCCTGACATATTCTCAACGCTATAGATCTTGCTTCAGATTTTCATTCGACACACCAATTTTCACCTACAAACTACATCCCAAATCAATACGTCCCTGCTGTGTGACGTCATGATGAGCCTGCTAACCTGCGATGTTGGTAAAACACCATGCAGAGATAATAAGAGGATGACCATATCTTACACAAGTGGTAAATCTCCCTAACCGTTAATCAGCGGGACCACTCACAGCGTGACGGCTTTAGTCTATAACTGAGCAACATCGTGTTGTCAATCCCTGTCTCAATGTCTTTTAATCTTTGCAAATACTTTAATTGTGATCATCGGGTCGTTTTGCTGGTTCTTACGTTCTCTTAGCTTATGTTCGAATTAATCTGAGGTGTTAGGATGGATCTTGAACAAAGTTTGATTGTTTGTCGGTGTGTCATGTCGTTTGGTTTAGGCATATTTATATCCTAAGGTATGCCACAGGGTGACAACATACCGCCGTGTGATTATAAAGTTCGCGTCTTTCCGACTACATGATTTATGTCGTTACATTACTTATAAATAAACATTATGAATTTGTATTTGCGGTCTTTTATTCTGATTTTCAAACTTTTCCAGTACGATATTTGTTTGTGGTAACATTTTTGCGATTTTTAAAACTTAATTTCATTAATGTTTGTCTTTATTTTCCCTTTTTTGTGGAAAGGTATTTGGTTTCCTAACCGGATCCTCTTTCTGTAGAAATATCTTTTTACAGTTGTTCCAGCACAAAATTATCCAATTTTTTTTCTCAATTTTTTCTATAACGACTTGAAATTTATGGGTTATTTTGTGTATATGGTCTTATATCAAAGACATAAATATCTCCCAAAACTGTATTCATGTATGCAGAAAAATAAAAAGTATTTTTTAACAGAACAGTAAAAAAGAAGCTGCTTTTCTATTCACTCAATTTTCTTTAAATAATACATTCAACTTGATGTTAATAACTTCATAGAAGTGCCGCCACGCAGAAAGGCTTGTATCAAGCAATGCATTGTTACCCTTAGATACAAAACCTTGATTTCTTCAAATCAGTTGTCATTTACACTATTCACAATATTAAATTACTTACTTAGTCTTTATTAGATTTTATATATTCTTGAACAATTCATTGAATCTGTACACAATCATGGCAGTTTGTATCATTTAAAAAAGAAAATTATTTATCAAAGGTAACAACTTCACGCTTAGATTGTCTTTTCATAGCATTAAATTACTCTTTTAAGGAAGCTGTCAATATGTGCAAACAAATTATATCTTCAACCAATACATTAGGACCACTGTATCATTTGTAACTCTTTCTGAAAATGGCTCTTATTCTTTGTGATCAGCCCTATTTAGGCGAAACAAAATAAATAATTGAATCATATAAATTTGAGCTTTTCACATTTCTCCTTTGTGTCATCACACTATTCTGCCCATTTCATCTTCTATTTTCCTGTCTATTTATCCTCTTAATATTATCTTAATAATTCTTTTACAAATTTCAAAAATCATTACTGAATTTACCTAACGTCAACGATTATATTATATTTCAAAAGTATATTCATTTCTAAATGACAAATTTATACACTACTGTGAGTGCAATGAAGGGAAAATAACAACATGATGAATTGCTTCCAGATGTCTATCACTTGAATAGTTTTTGTGAACTTTGATTGAAGTCAAATTGTGTGACCATGATACAATCGTCGATACTATCGTCTAACAACTTGACAAACGGTCAGTGGTGGTCACTCGCGTGTGGACATGAGCTCATTCTGAGAGCGAAGACATTGGTGACATTGTAAGGGGTGCGATTGACGAGATAACCACATGGCGTGAGTCCTGGTGTACTGGACATTGGTCAGACAGATGACAGCAGACGCGTGTGTTGTGGTGCTCTATGTGTGTGCTCACTCGCTGTGAAATTGATGACCACTGGTCAGTTTGGTTAATCGATAGGGTCCAAATGTTGTGCCCTATAAATTATTTGGGGATAGGACATGAAAAATTACGCTTAATGACTCCGTTCGATGACAAGGGTAATGCACAATCCACATGTTCACTCCATTTTAAGCGAGTACATTTAGCCAGACATTTGCACATAACTAGTTTTAAAACTATTTCTGCAATTATATCTTCGATCGCCTTCAAGGGTTTGTTAAGATCCAAGGCATGAACTATTTTTAATATTCAACCGCCGTAAAGATTTCGCCCTTCTCAATATATAAGTTCGTACTCTGTTAAATAAGAATTGGTAATATGAAAAGCTAAAAAAGAGGATTTTTTTTATCACATCCGGTGATGTTCACAGAATATAGAGTTAACTGTTAGTTGCCGGGGTGATGTTTCAGTAGCCGATCTGTTACTTGTCGTTGGGTTCTAGAATAAACACCACCTGCCTGAGAGACAAAGGACTTAGGAAGATTGTGATGGTCACTTCTGTCGGTCATCCTGTCAGAGCCAGATACGGTGTGGTCAGTGCTGCCCAGCCTAGGGACACAGGACACAGAGATTGAGAAGCGATTGATTTCTAGTTGGTGAAAACATGGAGAAACAGCATTAGTGTATATCAGCGTGGCATGTATGAGATTTGGATAAAGATAGTTGTATAATTACACTGGCATTAAAAAAAACCCACATAAGTGCCACACTAAAATGCATGACTTGTAGTTTAGCTGTCGAACTAAATGCACGTTTGACCTCAAGTTCATTTTTAACCTATGTTATACTCGTAAATTATTAACTGATTTTTTGAAAGAGTTTTTGTTTGCTACTTTAAAACGCTGTTCATTCAAATAAGTAACTATTCGTAACATTGTACTTTTAATTCCAAGATCTGCCGGTAATACGATATACAGGAGAAATGTAGAAATTAGGTCATAACAATAATATGAACATGTTACCGCTGAAGAAGATGCAACCTTTTACACGTTCGGTCGATCACGGTAGAACACAATGTCCTCAAAATATCACCATGGGTGTGCTGGAATAGAAAGTTATTTGACAATGGAAGTGTTACTGAGATGAAAACCACAACTGTCAGGAGAAACAAAACAGGGGTGCGACCAACAATGTCTCTTACCACATGATGTCGTCCAGAACATCGGTCACATGGACCACACACAGAGCCAGAGAAAGGAGGTCAAGTCAAAATGAAAAGAAAGTCAATACTGACACTTTTCTCTGAGATATCAACAAAGATTTTACGGTCATCAGACACCTCATTCGCCAGATTTAGCGAATTATGTTTACGACATAATCGTGTAGAAATCGGGTTTGAGCCATACAGGTTGGAGGGAACCAAGTTCTTCGCGTTCGGCGTCCGTCCCCCATCGAGTGAGCCTTGATGACGTGACAGCCGAAGGGGACTCAACTCGTCAAGTTGCGCAAGCCTCTCAAAAGATTGTCTCCCTTCAAGTGGATTGAAAGTCAACAAGCTGCCTTTCAACTGAACCGCTATACAAACACATCATTATCTCCCCATGACTTCCGGATCCGCTAAAAGGTGTGCGAAAAGATACAAAATGGCGGTCATCAATGCATAGGTTGACAAGTGATCGTCAACAAGCGGGGTCATTCTGTTCAATCTCACTACCACCTGACATCCAATAAAGCCCATGTCCATATTATTCCCTCACGTGGCCATGAATAAATCAACACAAATCAGCTTGCGTCTCATTTTTACACTCAACTTAATTTGTGTTAACTTCCACCAACAAATTGTATAATTATAAAAACCTGAGACAATACAAAGTTATGTTTATTATAGCATAAGGCTTGCAGTCTACCATACGAATTTAAAATTTCTATATCTAAATTATCATATTTTACTTTTACATACATCTTGTTCAAGTGTAAGCATATTTGCGATGGGCAAGGTGACAAAATATACATGTTATATTGTCTAATAGGGGATTTTGATAGGGGTTATTATGCGTAGGTGTGTATTCCACTTTTTACTTTTTAACTATTGGACATGTGTCTTGAGGATTGTATAACATTGGAAATGCGTTTATTCAACACAATAATTAAATTTGAATGTGAAAAAAGATGAAATAATCCCATCATATTCCTTAATGAATCTATTTACAAATAAAATAACAACCAAACCACCTGCCTCTGACCCCCCAACAAAAAAACAACAACACCAATCTACTTTGTCTTTAAAAAGAAATCAAAACCCGGATTTCTCCTTCTATAAATGTTGAGAGATAGATAGAGAGATAGATATAGTGAGCGAGGGGGAGATAGAGAGAGAGAGAGAGAGAGTGAGAGAGAGAGAGAGAGAGAGAGAGAGAGAGAGAGAGAGAGAGAGAGAGAGAGAG